>CM022299.1:600317141-600463268 GCA_011799875.1 Thinopyrum elongatum
TCTGCGTGCCTACGTCATTGTTCGTTCTTGTTGCTGGCAATGGCTAAGATGAAAAGGTCTTTGCCTGTCGGTTCTTTCTCCAACGGGATCGTTTTCCCCCCAGCACACAGAAAATGTTTATATTATACCGAGTCTACTGGCCCACATCACCTTGGCCAAGTATAATTATTAGCGTTTAGCTTCTCCTGCAATAAGTGAAGCTTGCACTCTGCTACTCTCATTACATTCTATAATTACCTCCGAGTAGGCGAACCGAATATGCATAGACAGTACCTCCTTGAAGTTGTAAGGAAAGAGTAATGTGTTATCTTTGTTTTTGATTTCTATCAATATTGTAAGCAGTTGTCCTCGGTCTCTTTGCATTGTGTCCCGTCCATGCTCTGTTATTATATTTGGGCTGCGTTAATGAACCAATTCATAGTATCTGCTTTTCTGCCTTCGACGATCTTAACCTGCATATATAGTGAGGATAATTATATAATACATGCAATGAAGAGCTGAGGGCTATATATGATACTTCATTACAGAAGTAGGTACTTACAGACATAGCAATCACTAGTGTTTTGGTCGAGGTGCCTTCTGCAATTGTATACTTAGTAATACGTCGTCAAATCTCAATATTCAAAATATCCATTCCAATGAGGTCATGCTCCTCTTATCTCCATCGCAAAGTCATGCCTCCAGACTGCCTGCATCTTTCCAGTACCATTCCTGGAGTCTTCGCATCATGTTGTTAACAGATGATCGGTTTTGACGAGAGGCTTGCCTGTACTGGAATCTGAATTGTCACATCCAGTAATTCAATGCTACATCATCGGGCAGGTAATCACCAAGATTGTGGTACGGGGCAGCATCCCTGAAGCGGAGAGGACGATATCGCTAGACACCTGTTACCCGGCTGGGGAATTTTTTTTTCCCACTTCTTCGTGCTGCTAACCTTGCATCACTGCACGTACTTTCCCGACGGCTTCCCCGCTTCCTTATTATTCCTTTTTAATATGGCTCACTAGTGTGGATCCGCGGGCGGCGTCGTGGTCTCTTCACACAGGCAATCGATAGTCCGCTTCACTTTCATCGATCTTACCGTTTTCTTTGGAGTCGGAGTTTCCGTTGCCAAAAAAGGTCCCTCCTTGCGCACGACTGATGTTCCTCGTTTTCCTTGTCCGGTCCCTCTCCAAGTAACTTTTCTGGACCTTGAGAGATGGACCTATTTGACTGCGTTCCCTCCTCTGCTGCTTGTACTAACTGCTGCCGCCGGAGCGACGCCTCTCTCTTCCGTCTTGCTGACGCGGCGGAGTCGGCTGACGCGCCGTAGGCGGCGGAGGCTCCGATGCGCCGGAGGAGGCGTAAAGGAGGAGCCGTAGTGCCCTCACAACGCCAGAGGAGGCGGAGTGGCTCGTCGGAGTAGCAGCAAAGAAGGCGCCGATTGCTTCACGCGCCGGCAGGAGGCGGATTAGGATGCGGAGAGCCCTGTCACCTGCCTTAGGAGGAGGCGGAGGAGGGGCGGAGTGTCCCTGACTCCCGGAGGATGAGGAGGAGGCGGAGGCGCGTCCCTTTTGGAAGCTTGATGTACTCTTCCACCATAGACATGGAGTCTTCACAGCAGACCCCAGCTGAATCTCCCTTCACGTATTGGTCCAGCTCGGCTCCTCAAATCCGTCCATTACTTCATCCGCCATCACAACAGCATGCCCTCTGGAATCGGCCGGCAGTGGAAAAGTTCCGTCGGGTTGAGGGGGGGAACAGTGACGACAGCCGCCTTCAAGATGATTTTTCCATTTCGTCATAGCTGAAGCTGCAATGTTGAGCCTCCTTTATAGCATCCAAGGCGTAGCTAGCACTGGTACACGACGTGCTAATACAAACGGTTTTTTAACCCCTTTCCGCGACGGCGCTTTGACCGTCGCCAAGTGAGTGTGGGCGATAGGGGGTCCTTCCACACGCCCAGAAACCGTCGGGATAGCCCTCCTGGGCAACACAATCTGGCTTCATGTGCGCTCGGGCGACGGCAACTCGCAACCCAAATTGTTCCGTTCGTATGTACAATCCCACACGGTGAATTCCCCGAAAAAATATTTTCCTTCCGCTCGTATTTATATCACACACAGTTTTTGTGTGAAATGTTTGTGGCAAGGTGGCCTAACGCAACAGTTTCTGCCGGAAGCCGGTGTGTTGTTCGTTGATCGAACACGCCTACTTTCTAGAAACCCTGCGTGTTGTTTGTTCATCGCCCACGGTGCTTGTCTGAGTCAAACCGTCCTCAAATAGAAAACCCCAATAATCAAGGGTAATTAGCCTATTATTGATATCCATGTACTAATCAAATTGATAGTTCCTATAAAACACACCAATTTTCATATCCGGTAACAACACCAGGATTTCATAATCGAATTACATCAGATAGCTTCGGCACGTCAGTTCCGTCCATATAATAACACCAACACCAAGTTTCACAAGCCACATCAAAACTTTGGAAAGTACATAATACACTGTAATAGACAGTGAATCTCATCTGGGAAATTCATGCGAAGCGGAGGCACATGGTTTGAGCCTTCAGTTATGTTTGAAATGTCCTTGCAACTTTAAGCCGTGGGCTATGGATAATGGCCCGCCCATCATCTTCGTCTCTTCGCAAGACTTCATCATTTTACGTGGGTGTTGAATGAATACTTTCCTCACTCTCTTGACCATGCAGGTGGTTTGAGAGTACTCATCAGTGAACTTCTTTGAAAAGTCACTGAAACAAAATATGCCAAACAAGGTACAAGAGTTTTACCATCCTATGTTTTACTGATGGCCGCAAGGGTAAAAACCAAGGTAAAAGAGTTAGTACCATCCTAAATAGTTGACTGATGTCCTTCTTTAATTGTGCAACACAAAGATCTTGCCTGTTATTCTTCGCAACTTTTCTTCATCCTACAATCTTTCTGAGTTTCTTAACTTGACTGATATTCCTGGACATCTCACTTCCCATAATGCAAATGGGTCGAACAGTGGGTCTAAGCTCTGATAGCAGGACCTACATGTTCAAGACCAATTGTAAGAACCCTAAATATTAGAATGATTCCTTCCTCCTGCAACTACTGCACAATAATGTGCTATTAAGCCAAAGGACCATGCTTGACCAAACCCGATGGTAAAACCCTCAGTGTCTCCCCGTTGTTTCCTTCACCACCATAGGAGATCTTTATCAGGTTAACTGAGCGTTTTTCATACTATCAGTAGAATACTATATTGAGTCCAGCCCAAATTCGTTTTTTTCACATGCGTAACAATACAACTGGTACCCACAGCAAATGAAAATCCAAATCTGTCAGACCTGACCCACAGTTAAATGGACAGCAGACCAATGCAGAACCAAAATAGTTAACTAAGCAACGACATTGCAGAAGAGAACATGTACTAGAAGATACAGAACAGTTAAACAAACAAAGATGCTTGAGGAAACACTACTAATACGAAATGAGCAATTGTTGGACTAAAACTGTTAACTTACATCTTTCAGAGGACTAAAGTGGTTAACTGACATTACATTTCAGAGTACCCACTGTACCGGAACAGCAGATTGCGCTATTAACATTACAGAGGACAAATCACTAGAAGGCATTGGCGGTGGCCTCGAGAAAACAGCACGAACTGTATTTTAAAGTAGACAATCGCGTGTCGGTGTTCGACGGTGCCTCGAAGACTGAGGTGTCCTCCAATATCTTCGGTCGGCACGCATGGCAGCCATAGCAAGACTCGTGGTGCGCGCGGTGCGGCCATCGATTGCTCTCTCCGCTGCCATATGCTACTGTAGGCTCCATTTTATACTACTGCGACTGCAAATGGCCTGTCGGGTTGGCGCTTAATTCGGAGGAGGGGGACGGGATTTTGGCGAAGGTGTCGCACCGTCGGTCCGTGGCATGTTGTATGGAAAGGTCCGAGGATTGTGATGGGTGGGGTGTGGATTACCTACCATATCGACGAGGCCGTGTGCAAGAAGAGGGTCATCGGGGGGGCCCGGCGGAGCCGCGCAGGCAAGAGAGGGTCACCGCGGGAGGCTGCCGCTGCAAGAAGAAGGGTCGCCGGGCGAGGAGGCGACGCTGGGCAAGAAGAAGGGTAGCCGGCGAGGGCGGCGCTTCAGAAGAAGGGTCACCGGCGAGGAGGCCTGCGCTGCCAGTAGCAGCAGTGAAGGTTTGAACTTGGAAAGCAAGGAGGACATGGAAATGTGGCTTTTTGGTGGAGGAGGGGGCGGGAGATAGATATTTCTGCAAGGATGAGGCAAAAAATTTTCGCCGGTTGCTCCGCGCGAAACTAGTGCGGCAGTGTGGTTCAAGCGTGGGGCGGTGGACTGTATACGACGAAGCTTTCCTGCGTAAGCCAGACAAGACCGGTGCTCCCAAGGATATTATATATCGCATCCCCAACGATTCTTCTTTCTTTAAGTGTTTTTGTGTATACCTGGGGAATTTTTTTCATTTTGTTTGAAGACAAATGGTGTTACGGAGTAAGGAGTGTGTTTGAATTTCCTATAACATTTATGTACAGTGAACAGCAACTCATGAGTGTCGGTTTAATTTGACTTATTCCGGGTTTCGTTTGGCATTTTTATGGATTATTGAGTTTTCTCGGCATTTAATAATGTGCATATCAAATTTGAACTACCAGCACATGCTCCATTGCCCCAAAGTTTTGTTGAAAATCCCATGTGTGTCTTTGGGTGAATTTAAGGTCCCATGCAAGAAAGGGATGAAATTCAAACATCGGGGGCGTCGTGGCTCGTTCGGGAACATTGAGAACTGTTTTTAAATTCCTGGAAATTCAACAAAACTCTCCTGAAAATCATGACTGGCATGGTGTCATTTCATGGCACCAACATTTTGTGGTAAAAAATTGGCCGCATTTGGACAAGTTTTTGGTATAAGCTTCTTCAAACCGGAGCTTCTCTCAGAAGACTCGTGTTCCCGAGGGGGACTTTTCACCTTTGGTGTTGCGAAACGTGCCTCCCCCTTATTTTTTTACAGAGGCAACATACACCTATCATGAGTGCCGGTTAAAATTTGGAATATTCCGGGTTCGTTTGTACTTTCTTGATACATTAATTGAATTTCTGGTCATTTACTATGCATAATTCAAATTTTGAACTACAAGCACATGCTCCAATGCACCACAGTTAGTTGAAAAATCACATGTGTGTCCTTGGGTAATTTCTAGTTCCCATGCAAGAAATGGGAATGAAATTCAAATATCTGGGCATCGTGGCTCGGCCGTAAAGATTGAGAAACTTGGTTTTTTAATTGATTGTAAATCCACAAACGCTTGAAAACATGAACTTGTGCTGGTGTCATAACATGGCACCAACCTGCTGGGTTGTAATTTTTTGGCCGAATTGGGACAAGCTTTCTGGGTTATATAGCTTTCCCTTCTGCAACCGGAGGCTTCTCTCCAGAAGGCTCTTGGTTTCCGAGAGTGAACGTGTCACCTCCGTGTGCGAAACGACATTGTACACTGCCTCTCTCCCGCCTTAATTTTGTTTCACAGGCCGTTAGACCAAATAGAAGTATCGTGCCAAATTTTTGGAATATTCCGTGTTCGTTTGGTCCTTTTTTTATACTTAATTGAATTTCTGGCATTAATTGTGCATAATTCAAATTTGAACTACAAGCCATGCTCCAGTGCACCTAGTTGGTTAAAATCCAAATCACATGTGCTGGTCCTTGGTGAATTTTCTAGGTCTCATGGCAAGAATGGGAATGAAATTCCAACATCTCTTCTGGGGCGTCGTGGCTCGGCCGAAAAAGATTGAGAACCTTTGGTTTTTTAATTGATGATGTCAATCCAAACACCCTGAAAATCCTGAAACTTTTTGGCATTGTGTCATGACATGGCACCCAACATGCTGCGGTAATTTTAATTTTTTTTGGCCAAATTGGGACAGCTTTGGTATCAGCTTCTTGCAAAACCGGAGCTTCTCTCAAGAAGACTCGGGTTCCACGAAGGGACGTGTCACCACCCGTCCGTGGCGAACGGGACATACCTAACTGCCTTCTCCCCGCCTTAATTTGTTTACCACGTCAGATTATACCAATAGAAGTATCTGCTAAATTGTGGAATTATTCCGGGTTTCGTTTGGCCTTTTTTTATAATACATTAATTAAATTTCTGGCATTTAATATGCATATTCAATTTTGAACTACCAGCACATTCTCTAGTGGCACCAAAGTTGGGTTGAAAGGATATATGTGGTCCTTGTGTGAATTCTATTCTCGTCCATGCAAGAAATGAGAATAAAATTCAAAATCTGGGCGTCGTGGCCTGGCCGTAAAGATTGAGAAACTTCATTTTTTATTCCTATATAATCCAAAACCGCCTGAAAATCATGAAACTTGGCCATGGTGTCATGACATTGCACCAAACATGTTGTGGTATTTTCTGTCCGATTTGTGAAGGCGCACATCTTAAATTAAACAAGTCATTTTGGAACAAGTGTTTGTCCACGTTACACAATCGGAAACACAACTAGTTTGACACCCTGGGCGTTCTAACTTACCAATACGTGCCGCCATGCTCCCTTTTTTCTATTGGCTAGGAGGTGCCGGGCGGGTAGCTAGTTTGCAGTACGGGAGGCGTGCATCAGACTCCCTGCGCGTGCTCACGGGAGGAGAGCCCCTTTTACCTCTATCCGCCCGCGCACCGCCTCCCAACGTCTCCATGAATGGCGCCCTACCCCTGTTTCATGCGCGTGGCTATGTCCTCACTGGACTGAGTTTAAGGAGAAATGAAAATCTGGAAAAGAAGTTTTGCACGGATCTTGTGTAAGATCTGAGGACCTATATAGCTCGACTGCTTGCGACTTATAGCAAGCATGATGAATTAAGGACAATGCATTGGATAATAATTGTCCTACATATCTAGGAAGATACATAAAAAGCACATGCGACTACGCCCGACATACACAGTGCACAAGAGAAGGAAAGACGCTGATACGTTCCAACGATCTATAATTTTTGATTGTTCCATGCTATTATGTTCTGTTTTGGATGTTAATGTGTTATTAATATTCTATTTATATTATTTTTGGACAACCTATTCCCCGAGTGGCCCATTGCCAGTTTATGTTTTTGCCTCTTTTAGAGTTTTGCAAAAGGAATACAAACGGAGTCCAAACGGAATGAAACCTTCGCGATGATCTTTCTTGGACCGAAAAGCAAACCAAGAAGACTCTGGATGATGAGTCGGAGACTGCAAACGAGGAGCCAACGACGCGTAGGGCGCCGCCTGGGGGATAGGCGGCCTGCCCCCTACCCTCGTGGCCCCTCGTTATCTCCCTTTGACCAAGTTCCTTCGCCTAATATACTCTTAACCCTAAAACATCAGTGAGAGCCACAAACCCCTTGTCCACCGCCCCACACCACCTTCTGTACCCGTGAGCATTTCTTACCTTTCTCTTGTTCCCCACCACAGGGTCTCTCCGTTTTTCCAATAATAAAAAATACAAACTAATTCCTACAAAAAACAAACCCTCATCTAGCCAAAACTTAAGCCGACTCAGGGAAACAGTACAGTTGTCTTTTTTAATATGCTGAACGGCGTAGACATGCCCCGAGTTTTTCTCTTATCTTCTTTATATTATTTATCGCTTGTTTTTGTTCGGGCTCCGTTGCATTTTTCAATTCACTTTATTTTTGTCGTTCGGACCCTTTGGGTATCGACTCTCTGGTCTGATGATTCTTACTACGGCAAGGGCTTTTTATTTTTTCATTATTTCCGAAGTCAAGGCGAGGGCTGTCCACGATCGTGTGGCCCTCTGTGTCGGGGACTGTTGGCCCGATTCTTTTGGGGTGATGTCAGCGGGGGTTTTTTTTGTGTTCAGGGCGTTGGGTATATCATTACATGTGTTGCACATCCAGACTTATTCCCTGAAGGGGGACGGGGGAGATAGTGTGGTTATTTTTGTTCTTTTAGTGCCGGTCAGCCTATTTTTTTTCGCTGGAGACCTGGAATTTGCGAATCCGATGTTTTATCTTTATTGGTTCGGATAGATTATCTCGGTTTTGACTTGGTCTCGATTTTTCAATTTCGGAGGAGTTTGAGCTGTTCATCTTCCCCTGGTGGTTAGGGGACCCTGTCTGAGTAATCAATGCATACGGGACGGGGAATTTTTCGAATAATTTTGTTGTTTACTTGAGGCTCCACTATGATTTTGTCGAGAGTCTGTATTGTTCTCGAGACCCTGTGCGGCAGGAGGAGAAAGGGGTGCATCTTTGGGGGCCTTTTCTGGCGATCTGCCGGGGGGATTTAATCACGGAGGGCTTCTCAAGTCTACATCAATACCATACCTTACCGTCTCGCGATGAAGCGTGAGTAAGTTTTACTACCACAGACCTTCGGTCCATAGTTATTAGCTAGATGGCTTCTTCTCTCTCTTTGATTCTCAATACCATGTTCTCCTCGGATGTTCTTGGAATAATTCGATGTAAATTCTTTTGCAGTGGGTTTGGCCGATATCACGTGAATGTGGATTTATTATCAAGATTATCTATGAATATTATTTGTCTTGTCTGAAATTTAGGCTATATTGTTTGACTATCTTTGCAAGTCTCTTCGAATTATATCGGGTTAGGTTGCTACTAGATCTGATCTTTCTTGCATGGGAGAAGTTGCTGCTTTGGGTCAATCTTGTGCGGTGTCCTCTTTCTAGTCGGACGTAGGGCAGACAAGGCAACGTGTGTATTTGTTTGCCATCGAGGTGATAACAAGATGGTGGTTGTTTTATCATATGTCTTGACGTTCATTCCTTCTAAATCATGTCCATCTTGTACTTAATGCGTTACTCGATTTTCTTCTTATGAACTGTATATACTCTAGATGCTATGCTGGATACGCGTCGATGTTGGAGGTGTAATCGTAGTAGATGCAGAGCAGAGGGTCGGTCTCTTGACACCGGAGTTATGCCTATTGTCGTCATGACATTGGCCTTAGATGTCATCATAATTATGCGCTTTTACTATCAATTGCTCAGGCAGTAATTTTTTTTTGTTCACCCACCGGAATATATGGCGTATCTCGTGAGAGAAGCCCTAGTGAACCTATGGCCCCCGGTCTCTTTTCATATTGAATTCGTTGAATCTGCTGCAGTTTCCGATCTATTTTTGCGAGACATCATTTTATTTCAATCTATAAACAAAAAATAGCCAAGAAATATTACTTTGGCCGTTTATTAATCTATCTCTGATCAGGTTCTCACTTTGCGAGGACACTGAAGGATGGACAACCCCTTTATCACTTGGTTGCAAGTTCTTGATGTGTTTGAGGTATTTCGGATGACTTGTGCGTCGTCTCTCCTACTGGATTGATACCTTGGTTCTCAAAAATGAGGGAAATACTTTACGCTTACTTTGTTGCATCCCCTGTTCCTCTTCAAGGGAAAACAACGCACAAATCAAGAGGTAGCAAGAAAGGATTTTCTGCGCGTTGCTGGGGAGATCTACGTAAGTGAAGTCCATACCAAGTACCCATCATGAACTCTTCTCCCTTGGCATTTACATTATTAGCCATTCGCCTCTCATTTTCCTCTCCTCCCCACTTGCTTAAATGATTTTCGAAAACTTTGCCTTTATTTTCTTCATGCCCCTTTCTCGTGCAGGGGGTCTCTAATCTTTGTCTTGCTTTTGTGTGCTTGTGTGTTGGATTGATTGTTGTCACGATGGCTCAAGATAATATTAATTGGGTGACTTTTCCAACACCAACACAAGATTTTATTAGCACTTCCGATGCTCTACTACCAAGCTGATCTTGTGTAAAGTAATGCCGCTTTGTTGAATCTTGTTATGAAAGATCAATTTTCTGGCCTCCTAGTGAAGATGTCGCATCCCATCAAACAACTGTTGATTTGTGCGATATGCAAAAGAAGAAAGATGTGGATAATGATATGTTTAAATTGAGCTATTCCGTTTTTGCTTAGAGATCGTGCTAAACTTGGTTCTCATCTTGCCTAAAATAGTATTGGATTCATGGAATAAGTGCAAAGATGCTTTTATCTCTAAGTAATTTTCCTCCCGCTAAGATCATCTTCCCTTAGGACGATATTAATGGAATTTTAGCACTTGATCATGAGCATGTTGCACAAGCTTGGGAGAGGATGAAATTAATGATACGTAATTGCCCTACACATGGTTTGAATTTGTGGTGATTAATACAAAAAATTTATGCCGGATTGAATTTTGTTCTAGAAATCTTTTAGATTCGGCCGCGGAGGCACTTTTATGGAAATCACTTTAGGATAGGCTACTAAGCTCCTAATAATATTAGGGTTAATTATTCTCAATGGCACACCGAAAGATCCACTAGTAAAAATTTCATGCGATTGAAGAGATTAATGTTTGAGTGGAAAGATGGATGAAACTTATGAAATTATTTGCTAATAAACAGTTGTTTCTCTGATCCTATGATATGCCTTTGTCCACTTTGATTGAGAATAATAATGAATCTATGGATTTGAATTTTGTTGGTAGGAACAATTTTGGTAATACGCGTATAGAGGCAATTTTAATCCTAGGCCGTTTCCTAGTAATTCCTCTAGATAATTATGGTAATTTCCTACAACCCTACAACATATCTATGAAAATTTTAATAAGATGCCTCTCGCTCTGATTTTGAGAATAGTGTAAAGAAATTTATGATTTTCGGCAAAAGAATTTCAAATGCTTTGATTGAAGAATTGCTTAAGATTGATGAATTGGCTAGAACGTGGATATGGAATTTCTCTTGATTTTGTTGTTGGAATTCTTGAAACTCAGGCTATTCCACCTAAGCATGATAGCAATGCAGTCTCTCAACGCCATGAGAATTTCCATTGATGAGTGCAAGAAGAACCGCTAAGATGCGTGCTAAAAAGATTGGTTTTGGTAAAAGCGTGTTGTTCTATTTTAATTCTTCATGATAATAATGATGAAGATTCTAAAAGTGATTGATGTGACTCCTATTAAATCTTTGTTTTCCAATATGAATCTTGATAAATATGGGACTTGGAGATGAGTCAACTTAGTTAAAAAGGCGTCCCAATGATTTGGAGTTTTTAGATCTAATGCAAAAATTGATAAAACTGGGATTGAGAGGTCAAAACTTTAGGTAGCAATGAACCCAACCCACTATTTTGGATTTCAAGGAATTTAATTATGATAATTTCTTTTAATGATTGTTTCCCTTGTTGCAATCCGTGTTAAATTCTCCTCAGCTTACAATCAAAACAAAGCTTTTACTAAACATATCGTTGATGCTATGATGCAATCATTGGAAGAAAGCTTGAACTAGAAGTTTCTATCCCTAGAAACTTCATGATGAGTGGGAACATACTATTAAGATTAAGATTAAATATTAATGAGTGTTATGTTTGTGTGATTGGGTGCTAGTGTTTCCACGATTCCAAAAACACTTTGTGTGATGTGCTAGGTGTTCCGTGAATTTGATGATTGTTCTTTAAATTCTCTTGGTGGCGGATTCCACCACCATTAAAAACCTATGGGAAGGATTAATGACTTGTCTTATTGTTGCAAATAGGAATTATGTGCCCGTAGATTTCATTGTTCTTGATATAGATTGCAATCCTACATGTCCATTATTCTTGGTAGACTTTCCTTAGAACGATTTTGCAATTATTGATATGAAGAAGGAAACATTAGATTCCAATTTTCCGTTAAGGAAAGGCAGGAACACTTTCCTAGGAAGAATTAAATTGCCTTATGAATCTATTATGAGAGCCACTTATGGATTGCATATACCAAAGATGGCAATACCTAGATCTATTTGTGTTTTTATGCCTAGCTAGGGCGTTAACGAATGCGCTTGTTGGGAGGCAACCCAATTTTATTTTTGTTCTTTACTTTTTGCTAACTGTTTACTAATAAATAATCATCTAGCCTCTGGTTAGATGTGGTTTTATGTTTTAGTTAGTGTTTGTGCCAAGTAGAACCTTTGGAAGACTTGTGAAAGTTAATGCTGATCTTGTTGTAAAAAAAAAAAAAACAGAAACTTTGCGCTCACGAGATTAGCTGTCATTTTTTATAGAAGAGTGATTTTAAGTTGATTCTTTGGCAGAAGATTAATAGACAAATTCCTCCGTCCCACCAATTTTATTTCAGAATTTTTGGAGTTACAGAAGTATTCTAAAGTTACTGATTACTACAGACTGTTCTGTTTTTGACAGATTCTGTTTTTTCGCGTGTTGTTTGCTTATTTTGATGAATCTATGAGTAGTATCGGGGGGGGTATGAACCATGGAAAGTTGAAATACAGTAGGTTTTACACCGAATATAATAAGAAGAGATTACACAACAGTACCTTGAAGTGGTGTATTTATTTCTTATACTACGGAGCTCATGAGATTTTCTTCTGTTGAAGTTTGTTGTGTTGTGAAGTTTTCAAGTTTTGGGTAAGGATTTGATGACTTTGGAATAAGGATGTGGAAGAGCCTAAGCTTGGGGATTCCCACGGCCCCGAAGTAAAATTCAAGACAACCAAAAGCCTAAGCTTGGGGATGCCCCGGAAGGCATCCCGTCTTTCGTCTTCGTCTATCGGTAACTTACTTGAGGCTATATTTTTTAATTCACCCACTGATATGTGTTTTGCTTGGAGCGTCTGTGATGTTTGAGTCTTTGCTTTTTAGTTTACCACAATCATCTTTGCTGTCACCACCTTTTGGGAGAGACCGCATCAAATCGTGATTATTAGAATACTCATGTGCTTCACTTATATCTTTGAGGCTAAAACAATATTGCTGCTAGTGCTTCACTTATATCTTTTAGAGCACGACAGTGGTTTTTATTTTATAGAAATTGGTGAACTCTCATGCTTCACTTATATTTGAGAGTATTTTAGACAGCATGGTAATTTGCTTGGTTATAATTTTAGTCCTAATATGATGGCATCCAAGATGGTATATAATAAAAACTTTCATATGAAGTGCATTGAATAATATGAGAATTTGATTCTTTATGATTGTTTTGAGATATGAAGATGGTGATATTAGAGTCATGCTAGAGAGTAGTTGTGAATTTGAGATATACTGTGTGTTAAAGTTTGGTGATTCCCGTAGCATGCACGTATGGTGAACCCATTATGTGATGAAGTTGGAGCATGATTTTATTTATTTATTGTCTTCTCTTATGGTGGCGGTCGGGACAGCGATGGTCTTTCTTCCTACCAATCTATCCCCCTAGGAGCATCGCGTAGTACTTCGTTTCGATAACTAATAATTTTTGCAATAAGTATGTGAGTTCTTTATGACTAATGTTGAGTCCATGGATTATACGCACTCTCACCCTTCCACCATTGCTAGCCTCTCTTGTGTCGCGCAACTTTCGCCGATACCATACACCCACCATATACCTTCCTCAAATATCCACCATACCTACCTATTATGGCATTTCCATAGCCATTCTGAGATATATTGCCATGCAACTTGCCACCGTTCCGTTTATTATGACCGCGCCATCATTGTCATATTGCTTTGCATGATCATGTAGTTGACATCATATTTGTGGCAAAGCCACCCGTTCATAATTTTTCATACATGTCACTCTGAATCATTGCACATCCCGGTACACCGCTGGAGGCATTCACAATAGAGTCATATTTATTCTAAGTATTGAGTTGTAATTCTTAGTTGTAACGTAAATAAATGTGTGATGATCTTCATTATTAGAGCATTGTCCCATGTGAGGAAAGGATGATGTAGACTATGATCCCTCCCCCACAATTGGGATGAGACTCCGGACGAAAATAAAAAAAAATATAAAAGAGGCCATAAAAAAGAGAAGGCCAAATAAAAAAAAAGGAGAGAAAAGAGAGAAGGGGCAATGTTACTATCCTTTTCCACACTTGTGCTTTAAAGTAGCACCATGATCTTCATGATAGAGAGTCTCTATGTGGTCCTTTCATATACTAGTGGGAATTTTTCATTATAGAACTTGGCTTGTATATTCCAATGATGGGCTTCCTCAAAGTGCCCTAAGGTCTCGTGAGCAAGCAAGTTTGGATGCCACACCCATTAGTTTTCTTTGAGCTTTCCATACACTTATGCTCTAGTGCATCCGTTGCATTGCAATCCCTACTCACTCACATTGATATCTATTGAAGGGCATCTTCATAGCCCGTTGATACGGCCTAGTTGATGTGAGACTATCTTCTCCTTTTTGTCTTCTCCACAACCACCCTTCTATTCCACCTATAGTGCTTATGTCATGGCTCACGCTCATGTATTGCATGAAGATTGAAAAAGTTTGAGAAACATCAAAAGTATGAACAATTGCTTGGCTATCATCGGGGTTGTGCATGATTAATATTTTGTGTGATGAAGATAAGATGACAGACCTATATGATTTTGTAGGGATAGCTTTCTTTGCCATGTTATTTTGAGAAGACATGAGTGCTTTGTTAGTATGCTTAGAGTATTATTGTTTTATGTGCAATATTAAACTTTTGTCTGAATCTTTCGGATAATGACATTCATGCCACAATAAAGAAAATACATGGCAAATATGTTAGGTAGCATTTACATAAAAATTATGTTTTAATTCATTTACCCTACTCGAGGACGAGCAGGAATTAAGCTTGGGAGCTTTATACGTCTCCACGTATCTACTTAATTTTTTATTTTCCATGCTATTATATTATCTGTTTTGGATGTTTAATGGGCTTTAATATGCTATTTTATATTATTTTTGAGGCTAACCTATTACACGTGGGCCCAGTGCCAGTTCTGTTTTTTTTGCCTATTTTAGAGTTTTGGCAGAAAAGGAATACCAAACAGAGTCAAAACGGAATGAAACCTTCGCGATGATTTTTCTGGACCAAAAGCAAACCAATAAGACTTGGAGATAAAGTCGGAGACCGCAACGAGGAGGCCCAGAGCAGGAGGGCGGCGCCCAGGGGGTAGGCACGCCCCCCACCCTCGTGGGCTCCTCGTAGCTCCCCTGACCTATTTCCTTCGCCTAATATACTCTTATACCCTAAAAACATTAGGGAGAAGCACACAAAACACCACTTTTCCACCGCCACAACCTTTGTAACCCGTGAGATCCCTTCTTGGGGCCTTTTCCGGCGATCTGCCGGAGGGGATTAGATCACGGAGGGCTTCTACATCATCACCATTACCTCTCCGATGAAGCGTGAGTAGTTTACCACAGACCTTCGAGTCCATAGTTATTAGCTAGATGGCTTCTTCTCTCTCTTTGATTCTCAATACCATGTTCTCCTCGATGTTCTTGGAGATCGATTCGATGTAATATTCTTTTGGCGGTGTGTTTTGCTGAGATCCGATGAATTGTGGATTTAATTATCAGATTATCTATGAATATTATTTGGTTCTTCCTCTGAATTCTTATATGTCATGATTTGATATCTTTGCAAGCTCTCTTCGAATTATCGGTTTAGTTTGGCCTACTAGATGATTCTTTCTTGCAATGGGAGAAGTGCTTAGCTTTGGGTTAATCTTGCGGTGTCCTTTCCTCCCAGTGACGTAGGGGCAGCAAGGCACATATTGTATTGTTGCCATCGAGGATAACAAAGTGGGTTTTCATCATATTGCTTGAGTTAATTTCCTCTAAACAGTGCCATCTTGCTTATGCTTACCTGCTTTACTCGTTCTTATGAACTTAATACTCTAGATGCATGCTGGATAGCGGTCGATGTGTGGAGTAATAGTGTAGATGCAGGCGGAGTCAGTCTACTTGACACGGACTTGATGCCTATGTTCATGATCATTGCCTTAGATGTCATCATAATTATGCGCTTTCTATCAAATTGCTCGGCAAGTAATTTGTTCACCCACCGTAATATATGCTATCTCGTGAGAGCCCTAGTGAAACCTATGCCCCCGGTCTCTTTTCCATTTATTGAATCTCGTTTACATCTTGCTAGTTCGATCTATTATTTTGCAATCTTACTTTCCAATCTATAAACCAAAATACCAAAAATATTACTTTGCCGTTAATCTATCTCTATCAGATCTCACTTTTGCGAGTGACCGTGAAGGGATTGACAACCCCTTTATCGCGTTGGTTGCAAGTTTCTTGATTGTTTGTGCGTATTCGGTGACTTGTGCGTCGTCTCCTACTGGATTGATACCTTGGTTCTTCAAAACTGAGGGAAATACTTACGCTACTTTGCTGGCATCACCGCTTCCTCTTCAAGGGAAAACCAACGCAGGCTCAAGAGTAGCAGACGCATACAATGATCTGGCTCGCTGATCTCTACTTTCTTGATGCGCTGCAAGGTCGCGGAGACAGTTCTCGCGGCGATGTGGCGATGATCTCTTTCATTCCAGTTTCATGTCCTAATAACGCTGCTCAGAAGCAACTGCGGATTCCCTCCACCAGCCTTTCGCGCTTGATACGGAGCATGGCATTCTCTCGTCCATAAGTTTCCTGACGATGACGCCCGTCCTCTTCAAAGGCAGCGGTCTCCTCCCCCGCCTGCTCCGCCCTTCCGGTGATCTTCGCCCTCGTGCAGGTCGCGCTCGGCCCGGAGTGTTTCAAAACGAGGCATCAATTCGTCCTGCAGCTTCATCCAGCCGGATATTCTGATCAATCTGGCTATGGGACGATCGCATGCAATGCCCTGTAAGAGTCCTCGGCCTGCCCGCGAGAGATTTTCCCAGCCGCCCGCGGCACGGGAGGACATCTCTGCTGCATTCGCGGTGCGGCAGGACATCTCTGTGCTTTCGCTGGGCTGACCGAACAGTCTGCTGCATCGACGGCGGGCACCTCATTCTACTTCGGCGGCGCGTGAGACCCTCCCGTGGCTTCTACCTTCGGCGGCGCGGGCGGGACATGTCGGCTGCTTTCGCGGCTAAGAGCGGGACATCTCCGTGCTTCCGCTTCCATGCTCACCTCTCCGTGGTGGTAATCTCTGCACCGAGAACTCAATCTGGGCCATGGCGACGCAAGAGAACGATGCTGATGACTTGTTTGCTTTTGTGGATGAGGAGTTGAGGAAGGAGTGCCAGTCATCTTTGCATAGTACAGTATTTATACCGAGTACTAATACGCTCCAAGTGGGAAACCGTTTAGGTTTTGATCGGTGTGACTAGGTTTGCACTTGGAAGGTGACGGGACGCAGGCTCAAAATTTATTGACGGGTCTATAATTTCTAAGTGCTGGCACTATTCCCGGCGGCGTAACGGCACGCTTTCTCAGCGCGTACGTGGCGTTTGGTGCACCGCATAGGCAATGTCAGCACACGTCTTGTTCCAAGAACCGTGCGCGCTCGTTATTACCATCGCGCATGCTTCTTTAATTAGAATGTGTGCCCATCTATGCGCCACCGTTGATCTGTCTAGTTGTTTTTTCGTTTGTGGGGCTAATCGCAAACAGTTCATCCGTGTGAATTGTATGCCATCATCGCACCCACCTTTGATCTGGCTGACCATTTCTGTTTCTGTTGCCTAATCCACAAACAGTTAATCCTTCTGAAGCGTATGCCCTCATCGACACCACTTTATCTAGCTGTCCGTTTCTGTTGTTCGCCTCATCACAAACAGTTAAATCCGATTGAACTGTATGCCGTATATCGCACACGCCTTCATCTGGCTGCCCGTTTCCTTCTTCTTCTTCTCATCGCAAACATTCATTGACTGAACCGTATGCCGTGCATCGCACACGCAACTAAAATCTGAACCGTGTTTGAATGCATGCGTCATCGAAACGTTTTGCACCTTTTTGACGGGTTTTTTACACCACCGTTTGCGATTATTGCATCGCACATAGTTTCGTCGAAGGGTCTCTGATCGTATGTCCCGTTAGCACATCCTGCACAGTATGTTGGAGCCGTGAAGTTAGGCTGTCTGAACGAGTCTCCGTGGAAGCACCTGCTTCTCTCTCCGCTGAGATGGTTGGGTAGCTTCGTGCCGCTGAGATGGTTGGTCGGCAGCGTCGCTGGCTCTAACTTGTTCCTCTGGCTTTAGTACTCTTGCATTGAGACTTATGTATATCGCTCAACTCCTGTTTCCTCTTCCTCTCCCGGATTGTTGTGAACCGGCTGCCATAGGAAACCCCCATCTTCCCACGCAACGGAGCCTGAGTGGCTCGTGTGTCGTCACTGCCTGCGGTTCACGCATCAGGATTCGTGATGCACGCCGTTCGTGCGGTTAGATGCTAAATTGGATAGTTCTCGTCATCCCACTTCGCTGCAGTGACACACCTTTGAGTGTTGATGTGGAAATTTACGTGATGGGTGTGCAGTTGTCGCCCCTCCAACGGCACTTCCCTGTTTCACAGGGTCCAAGTTCCCCCAACCCCGAAGTAACCAAGTCCTCGAACGTCAGGCCAGTTCAATGTTCCTCTGGTTCGAACCCTTTAGCAAATCAGGTCCTGCTCAGTCTTTATCCCCACACGGCCGGCTTTGAGGTAGCCGCCCGGACCCCCGTGCGATGGTGCCATTGCTTCTTTGCACATTTATCTTGTTTATCTCTGACATTTTTACTCTTGTCCGATGTCTTAGGCAGCCAAAAATGCGGGCCAGTGATCTCTTATCTTCTCAAATCGGCCGATGAATTCGGGAGTCTTACCCTTTGTCGACAAACTTTGTTTCAACTCTTCTTCCACCTCCTGAATAGCTCTGGCCATCTTCTTGAAGAGCATACGACTTGATGCCAGTGGCTCTATAACTGGCTTATTCGATCCCCTCTGGCGGTAGGGTGAAATTTGCCTTCAGCGAGGTCCAAAGATCATCTTTCTCTCTCTTATCGGACATAAGAAACTTGAGGGTCTTCTGCTTAGGCTTATTCCATAGCTGGAGGCTGATCGGGATGTTGTCCCTAACAATAGCTCCGCACTGAGCAGAAAATGCATCCTTGGGTCCGCGTGGGTTCAATCGGTTGGCCATCGTTCGCGATTGCTGTGATCGTGACCTTCTCAACCTGCGCAACCTTTTCTTCGGGCCTCGTCCGTTACCGAAGTTTGGCTCGATCCGGGGGGCTATAAAAGAAGAAAGAATGTTAATATATGTACATACCAAAACAATTAATGCATCAATTAGCTAGTCACATAGCTTAATAATATAATATCTATATATATACAACACCTCGCCGGACTTTGCAACAGTTGATCCGACTCTGTTCGGTCACAGGAGCCGTCATCACGGTCTCCTTCTTCCACCGGCATTCGGTCGTCCGGAGCCATCATGATCATGACTTTCCTCCTCCATTGTTCGATCACCGTAGCCTGCTTCATCCTCTCTTCCAGACCATCAGTGTCGTTGAGAACGACAAGACATCACCTCGGCGAAGATTATATCCCCCAACAACTGTTCTTTTTCCAAGTCTCTTGTTGATCCATAGTTTTCTGCAAATATTACAACATGGCAATTATATACAAACATGAGAGATGGATATATTAGTGGCAAACATAGACCTAGCTAGCTAATCACAACAAGGAATATTAATTAGTGGCCTCGACGCTTGTACGGTTTGGGGTGGCCTCGACGACAACGCGTCTATTAACTCGGTAAATTTGGGGTGGCCTCCGACGATTCTAGGGTTTGGGTGGCCTCGACGCTTCTAGGTTTTGGTAGGGCGAGAGGGGGGTTGACGACGTCCCCCCTCATGTTGAAGAGTTACCGGACCGCCTCTCTCATAAATGTCAAACAGGATTTAACAAAATGACGCCATTCTGGATGTGCAAAAATGTCCATATTTTCCTTGATCTCATCTATCCTCTATATGTCACGTTGTCTAGTGTCAAAGGATTCAAGAAAACCATGGCCTCATCATTAGCCGGAAGTAACCGGGGCATGATGGTACGAAGCTCTCCAAAGTTATTTTGGAACGGAGTCCCAGATGGATATTCGCTTTTTGTTATGAAGTTTAGCAGAGCCTTCCGAATATCGCTATTTGGAAGGCCTTTGCTGAACTTCGTACAAAAGCGGATAATCCTATCCGGGACTCCGTTCCAGAATAACTTTGGAGAGCTTCGTACCTTCATGCCCCGGTTTACTTCCGGCTAATGATGAAGCCATGGATTTCTTCAATACTTTGACACAAGACAACGTGACATATAGAACATTACGTAGATGAGATAAAAAAATGGTCAACTTGTGCACATCCATAATGGGGGCATTCTTGATAAATCTCGGCCCTCGACCCCTCGACGACCTCGAACCCTCGACCCCTCGGCGATCCTCGAACCTCACCCCTCGTCACAAGCTTCTAGGGTTTGGGGTGGCCTCACGCTTTCTAGGTTTGGTCGGGCGAGAGGGGGTTAATCGACGTCCCCTCCCCCCTCATGTTGAAGAGTTACCCGGAGTTCTCTCATGAATGTCCCGACGTCCGGACCGCCTCTCTCATGATGTCAAACAAGGGATTTAACAAATGGCGCCATTCTGGATGTGCAGAAGATGGTCCTATTATTTTTCCTGATCTCATCTACCCTTCTATATGTACATTGTCTATGTCAAAGGATTCAAGAAAACCATGGCTTCATCATTAGCCGGAAGTACCCGGGGCATGATGGTACGAAGCTCTCCAACGTTATTTTGGAACGGAGTCCCAGATAGGATAATTTCGCTTTTTGTTACGAAGTTCAGCAAGAGCCTCTTCCGAATATCCGCTATTGGAAGGCCTTTCCTAAACTTCGTAGCAAAAAGCGGATTATCCTATCCGGGACTCCGTTCCAAATAACTTTGGAGATCTTTGTACCATCATGTCCCCAGTTAACTTCCGGCTAATGATGACCATGGTTTCTTCAATACTTTGACACAAGCACGTGACATATAGAACGTTACGTAGATGAATCAGAATAAAAAAATGGATCAACTTGTGCACATCCATAATGGGGGCATTCTTGTTAAATGGAGACCCTCGACCCCTCGAACGAACCTCGACCCCCTCGGCGACCCTCGACCCCTCGCGATCCTCGAACCTCGACCCTCCTCGACGACCCTCGACCCCTCGGTGATCCTCGAACCTCCGACCCCTCGACCCCTCGGCGATCCTCGAACCTCGACCCCCTCGTCGCGACCCTCGACCCCTCGACGACCTCGACCCTCTATACCCTAGTTCGGCCCTCGACCGCATCGGTCGTCCTCTACCCCCCTCGGCGACCCTCGACCCTCTACCCTAGTTCCCGCCCTCAACCCCTCGGCGACCCTCGACCCTCTACCCCTCCTAGTTCCCGACCCTCCTCGACCCCTCGCGACCCTCGACCCTCTACCCTAGTTCCCGACCCTCGACCGCTCGTGATCCTCACAACTCCTCCCTCGTTCCCGATAAAAATAAGAAAGAGAAGAAGAAGAAAAAAAAAGGGAGTAAAAGAAGAAGAAAAAATAGAAGAAGAAAAAGAGGAAAGAAGAAAAATAGTATACTTATTTGGTTCTTCTCTAATTCTTTATATGCATGATTTGATATCTTTGCAAGTCTCTTCCGAATTATCGGTTTAGTTTGGCCTACTAGATTGATCTTTCTTGCAATGGGAGAAGTGCTTAGCTTTGGTTCAATCTTGCGTGTGTCCTTTCCCAGTGACAGTAGGGGCAGCAGGCCTTATTGTATTGTTGCCATCGAGGATAAAAGATGGGGTTTTCATCATATTGCTTGAGTTAATTCCTCTACATCATGTCATCTTACTTAATGCTCTTGTTACTACTTCTCCGTTTTTGAAACTTATACTCTAGATCATGTGCGAGTGACCTTCGTGTATGAGTCTGTGTCGATCGATCGTGGTAGTAATATAGATGCTACTAAAATCGCTGTCGGTCTACTTACAACGGACTGTGTGCTTTGCAAATTGCCTTGAATGACTAAAATTGGCTGCTTTTACATATCTCAGTCTACTTCCTTGTACACGTATCTTTGCTTACTCCCGTATTTGTGCAGCCCCTTAGCCTGACCTTGGCCCCCGGTCTCTTTTCCATTATATTGAATCTATTAGTTTCCCGTCAACTTGCCAATTTCTGTCGTCGTTCCTTTAAATTGCAATCTTTTACTTTCCGATCTATAAAACCAAAAATACCAAAAATATTTACTTTACCGTTTATCTATATCTATCAATCTCACTTTTGGCAAGGGATCGTGAAGGGATTGACAACCCCTTTATCGCGTTGGGCGTGTCTGTGTTGTCAGTTGTACGTGGGGTGCGTTATCTTGCCACAATTGTGCTGTTCGTGTGCTCTTCTCTGGGATACTCTAGAGCGCGAACCCTGCGCTCATACACTGCGCCTCTTGACGGGCAGCTCTGCGCTAAGGCTAGCAGTGGGCTTGGCAGCGTCAAGAGGTAGCGGGCGGCGCGACGAGGCTCGTGGCGGGCGGGCGGCGACGGCCGTCGGGGCAGGCTGCCGCGGCACTAGGGCTCGGGGCAGGGTGCGGCGACGACGTCGGAGGCAGGGGCGGCGCGGCAATGGCGTCGGAGGCAGGGCGACGACGGCGACGGCGGGCAGAGGGCAGCTTGGCGGCGTCGTTGGAGGGATCAAAGACGAACTGAATGAAAATTTTGACAAGTGCTGCTTATATAGACGAAGCATTGGTCCCGGTTCTGTGCACCAACCGGGACCAATGCACCCCTTTAGTCCCGGTTGGTGCCATCAACCGGGACCAAAGGTCTGTTTCTCAGCAGCCCCAAAGGGCGGGAAACAGGGGACCTTTGGTCCCGGTTGGTGCCACGAACCGGGACCAAAGGTATGCATTGTCCGGCTCGTGGCACCAACCGGGACCAAAGGGCTTGTGCTGCTGCCGGCGGCCAAAAGATTAATCCCACCTCGCTAGTTGAGAGGGCTCGGAATGGTTTATAAGCCCCACTGCCGCTGCCCTCTCGAGCTCCTCTCCAATGCAGGCTTACGGGCCTAATCTAACACACTTGCTAGGCCTGTGGGCCTACTAGGCCTTCTGCGGGCCTGAATCCTGGCCCCCATGGTTGGGTTTCTAATCGTATTCAGGCCGTGTTGCCCAGTAGGTGGCATTTTCTTTATTTTTTTTTTTTCCAGTTTTTTCTTTTGTTTTTTGCATTATTTATTTTCTTTTGTTTTTTTGCACTATTTATTTTCTTTTGTTTTTTGCTTTTATTTTTTAAATTCTTTTTGCTTTTAGGTCACAAAAATTATAAACTTTCTGTTAGTTCCATTTTTTCAAATTTGAAGTTAATTTGATTTTTTGAGGACCATTAGTGTGCTGGAATAAGTAGGGTTGGGGCGTCGGGTGTGTCTGAGATTAGACACAAATACCGATCTTATAGTGCGTCCATAAACAATACTTACGGGCCTCGGGTGGTGGTTTGTGGTGTGGGGGTGATTTCGTTTATGTCTAATCATCTATTTGTGTGTATTGCCATACGATCTGTCGTGTGTGCTCTTTGTTGGACAGATATGAACGCTAGCCACTGTACAACAAGACAGATGTGATTCTCATCTGGTGTGGGAGTCGGGAGTGCCAATGGTCTGGGAGTGAGAAGGGTGACATTGACGTGTGGTGGAGGACTACGCCGTCCAGCGGGTGGCGAAGCGTCAGTGGGGGGCGAACAAGGGAGGTAGGTCCGAACGAGAGGGTAGAGCGGTGGCGTGGCAGGGGGGGTTGGCGTGGGGGTGAAGAAGGAGACGCTCAAGCACGCGGGAGAGCACGCCTAAGAGAAACCCCCAAAACGAAGGGCAGGGGGAGAAAGGGGAAGGGCCAGAAGACAAACCAGACTATTATAGAAAGCGTTGAGTGGCATACAAAGGAACAGGGAAAGAAAGAAGAGAGGGGGGAAAAAAAAACAGCCTACAATAAAGGCGCGAGGGGTCGTAAGCAGTGATGACGGGCAGGGTGGTGTGCTGTGGGGCGAATCTCCGGGGGGATGGGGGGGGGGGATGTTGACTGGCGAAAGAAAAGAGTGGGAGGGTAGAATTCTTTTTGGTAATTGAAGATATTATAGTTTTGGTTTTGAGGTGATCATAACAGATATTTTATTGAGTTATTTTGATCATTGAATGGTGCATTTTGAACACAAAAAAACTCTGGAGTTCAAATAAGTTCATAAAAATGAAATCCCTTTGTAACAGATGAGTTTTCGTCCGAAACCCTGATACTTCGAAAGAGATTGTCCGTTTTGTACACGAAGTGCATCCAGTTTTTGCCGTAACCCTCTCAACTTTTTAGCACATGCTATGTGGGTGAAATGATGATACCATGCCAACTTTCAACCTTTTTAGAGTTCATTTGTAGTGCTTTTCAATTTCAGGGTCATTTAGCTCAAAGAATGAAATAATAGCAAAAAGAATGAACTAATAGCAAAAAGAATGATCTAAAAATAATCAATTAAAATATTCTGTTATGATCACCTAAAACAAAACTATAATATTCTTCAATACCAAAAAGAATCTACTAAAAAGCTTTTATAAAACTCCAATAGCAAAAGGAATCAACTAAAAAGCTTTTATAAACCTCTAGTATTATTGAAACTAAAATTATATAAAATTTATGCAACTAAAATTATCAAAAGTATTTTCTGTTCAAACATTAAAAGCAAAGAATCTTCTAAAGAATTTTCTTTTGTTAGAAACTTTAATAGCAAAAAAGAATTATCATAAAGATTTTTTTTAGAAACTAAAATAACAAAATCTGTTTTTGAATATAATGATAAAACACAGTAATATTAAATAGTAGGAAAAAGAATCACTCCAAAATCTATTTTTATAGTAAAGTTAATCACAAACTAATGATTCACACAAATTTCAAAAAATTCAAATTTAAACTATTCAAATTTGAAAACTAATGGAACTAACAGAAAGTTTATAATTTTTGTGACCTAAAAGCAAAAAGAATTTAAAAAATAAAGCAAAAAACAAAAGAAAATAAATAGTGCAAAAAACAAAAGAAAATAAATAATGCAAAAAACAAAAGAAAAAACTGGAAAAAATAAAGAAAATGCCACCTACTGGGCAACCACGGCCTGAATACGACTAGAAACCCAACCATGGGCCAGGATTCAGGCCCGCAGAAGGCCTAGTAGGCCCACAGGCCTAGCAGTGTTAGATTAGGCCCGTAAGCCTGCATTGGAGAGGAGCTCGAGAGGGCAGCGGCAGTGGGGCTTATAAACCATTCCGAGCCCCTCTCAACTAGCGAGGTGGGATTAATCTTTTTGGCCGCCGGCAGCACAAGGCCTTTGGTCCCGGTTGGTGCCACGAGCCGGGACCAATGCATACCTTTGGTCCCGGTTCGTGGCACCAACCGGGACCAAAGGTCCCTGTTTCCCGCCCTTTGGGCTGCTGAAAACAGACCTTTGGTCCCGGTTGATGGCACCAACCGGGACTAAAGGGGTGCATTGGTCCCGGTTGGTGCCACGAACCGGGACCAATGCTTCGTCTATATAAGCAGCACTTGTCAAAATTTTCATTCAGTTCGTCTTTGATCCCTCCAACGACGCCGCCAAGCTGCCCCTCTGCCCCGCCGTCGCCGTCGTCGCCCTGCCTCCGACGCCATTGCCGCGCCGCCCCTGCCTCCGACGTCGTCGCCGCACCCCTGCCCCGAGCCCTCGTCGCCGCGCGCAGCCCTGCCCCCGACGCCGTCGCCGCGCCGCCCCTGCCCCGAGCCCTCGTCGCCGCGCCGCCCTGCTACCTCTTGAGCTTGCGTTGGTTTTTCCCTTGAAGAGGAAAGGGTGATGCAGCAAAGTAGCGTAAGTATTTCCCTCAGTTTGAGAAGCAAGGTATCAATCCAGTAGGAGACAACGCACAAGTCACCGAATACCTGCACAAACAATCAACAACTTGCACCCAACGCGATAAAGGGGTTGTCAATCCCTTCACGATCCCTTGCAAAAGTGAGATCTGATAGATATAGATAAACGGTAAAGTAAAATATTTTTGGTATTTTTGGTTTATAGATCGGAAAGTAAAAGATTGCAATTTAAAGGAACGACGACAGAAATTGGCAAGTTGACGGGAAACTAATAGATTCAATATAATGGAAAAGAGACCCGGGGGCCATAGGTTTCACTAGTGGCTTCTCACAAGATAGCAAATATTACGGTGGGTGAACAAATTACTGCCGAGCAATTGATAGAAAAGCGCAAAGTTATGACGATATCTAAGGCAATGATCATGAACATAGGCATCACGTCCGTGTCAAGTAGACCGAAGCGATTCTGCATCTACTACTATTACTCCACACATCGACCGCTATCCAGCATATGCATCTAGAGTATTAAGTTCATGAAGAACGGAGTAACGCATTAAGTAAGATGACATGATGTAGAGGAATTAACTCAAGCAATATGATGAAAACCCCATCTTTTTATCCTCGATGGCAACAATACAATACGTGCCTTGCTGCCCCTACTGTCACTGGGAAAGGACACCGCAAGATTGAACCCAAAGCTAAGCACTTCTCCCATTGCAAGAAAGATCAATCTAGTAGGCCAAACTAAACCGATAATTCGAAGAGACTTGCAAAGATATCAAATCATGCATATAAGAATTCAGAGAAGAACCAAATAATATACTATTTTTCTTCTTCTCCTCTTTTTCTTCTTCTATTTTTTCTTCTTCTTCTTCTCCTCTTTTTTTTTCTTCTTCTTCCTCTTCTTATTTTTTATCGGGAACGAGGGTGTCGAGGATCGCCGAGCGGTCGAGGGTCGGGAACTAGGGTAGAGGGTCGAGGGTCGCCGAGGGGTCGAGGTAGGGACGACTAGGGTAGAGGGTCGAGGGTCGCCGAGGGGTGGTCGAGGGCGGGAACTAGGGTAGAGGGGTCCGAGGGTCGCCGAGGGGGGGTCGAGGATCGCCGAGCGGTCGAGGGCCGGGAAATAGGGGTAGAGGGTCGAGGGTCGTCGAGGGGTCGAGGGTCGCCGGAGGGGGTCTAGGTTCGGGATCCCGAGGGGCGAGGGGTCGAGGCGGTCGGGTCGAGGTTCGAGGATCACCGAGGGGTCGAGGGTCGTCGAGGGGTCGAGGTTCGAGGATCGCCGAGGGGTCGAGGGTCGCCGAGGGGTCGAGGTTCGTCGAGGGGTCGAGGGTCTCCATTTAACAAGAATGCCCCCATTATGGATGTGCACAAGTTGATCCATTTTTTTATTCTGATCTCATCTACGTAACGTTCTATATGTCACGTTGTCTTGTGTCAAAGTATTGAAGAAATCCATGGCTTCATCATTAGCCGGAAGTAACTGGGGCATGATGGTACAAAGATCTCCAAAGTTATTTTGGAACGGAGTCCCGGATAGGATAATCCGCTTTTTGCTACGAAGTTTAGCAAAGGCCTTCCAAATAGCGATATTCGGAAGGCTCTTGCTGAACTTCGTAACAAAAAGCGAATTATCCTATCTGGGACTCCGTTCCAAAATAACGTTGGAGAGCTTCGTACCATCATGCCCCGGTTACTTCCGGCTAATGATGAAGCCATGGTTTTCTTGAATCCTTTGACACTAGACAATGTGACATATAGAAGGGTAGATGAGATCAGGAAAAATATGGACCATCTTCTGCACATCCAGAATGGCGCCATTTTGTTAAATCCCTTGTTTGACATTCATGAGAGAGGCGGTCCGGACGTCGGACATTCATGAGAGAACTCCGGTAACTCTTCAACATGAGGGGGGACGTCGATTAACCCCCTCTCGCCCGACCAAACCCTAGAAGCGTCGAGGCCACCCCAAACCCTAGAAGCGTTGACGAGGGGTCGAGGTTCGAGGATCGCCGAGGGGTCGAGGGTCGAGGGTCGTCGAGGGGTCGAGGGCCGAGATTTATCAAGAATGCCCCCATTATGGATGTGCACAAGTTGATCCATTTTTTTATCTCATCTACGTAATGTTCTATATGTCACGTTGTCTTGTGTCAAAGTATTGAAGAAATCCATGGCTTCATCATTAGCCGGAAGTAACCGGGGCATGAAGGTACGAAGCTCTCCAAAGTTATTCTGGAACGGAGTCCCGGATAGGATTATCCGCTTTTTGCTACGAAGTTCAGCAAAGGCCTTCCAAATAGCGATATTCGGAAGGCTCTTGCTAAACTTCATAACAAAAAGCGAATTATCCTATCTGGGACTCCGTTCCAAAATAACTTTGGAGAGCTTCGTACCATCATGCCCCGGTTACTTCCGGCTAATGATGAGGCCATGGTTTTCTTGAATCCTTTGACACTAGACAACGTGACATATAGAAGGATAGATGAGATCAAGAAAAATATGGACCATTTTCTGCACATCCAGAATGGCGTCATTTTGTTAAATCCCTTGTTTGACATTTATGAGAGAGGCGGTCCGGTAACTCTTCAACATGAGGGGGGACGTCGATCAACCCCCTCTCGCCCTACCAAACCCTAGAAGCGTCGAGGCCACCCCAAACCCTAGAATCGTCGAGGCCACCCAAATTTACCGAGTTAATAGAGCGTTGTCGTCGAGGCCACCCCAAACCGTACAAGCGTCGAGGCCACTAATTAATATTCCTTGTTGTGATTAGCTAGCTAGGTCTATGTTTGCCACTAATATATCCATCTCTCATGTTTGTATATTAATTGCCATGTTGTAATATTTGCAGAAACTATGGATCAACAAAGAGACTTGGAAAAAGAACAGTTGTTGGGGGATATAATCTTCGCCGGAGGTGATGTCTTGTCGTTTCTCAACGACACTGATGGTCTGGAAGGAGAGGATGAAGCAGGCTACGGTGATCGAACAATGGAGGAGGAAAGTCATGATCATGATGGCTCCGGCGACCGAATGCCGGTGGAAGAAGGAGACCGTGATGACGGCTCCTGTGACCGAACAGAGTCGGGATCAACTGTTGCAAAGTCCGGCGAGGTGTGTATATATATATATATATATTAATTAAGCCTATGCTGACTAGCTAATTGATGCATTAATTGTTTTGGTATGTACATATATTAACTATTCTTTCTTCTTTTATAGCCCCCCGGATCGAGCCAAACTTCGGTAACGAGACGAGGCCCGAAGAAAAGGTTGCGCGTGGTTGAAAGGTTCACGATCACAGCAATCGCGAACGATGGCCAACCGATTGAACCCACGCGGACCAAGGATGCATTTTCTGCTCAGTGCGGAGCTATTGTTAGGGACAACATCCCGATCAGCCTCCAGCTATGGAATAAGCCTAAGCAAGAAGACCCTCAAGTTTCTTATGTCACCGATAGAGAGAAAGATGATCTTTGGACCTCGCTGAAGGCAAATTTCACCCTACCGCCAGAGGAGGATCCGAATAAGCCAGTTATAGAGCCACTGGTCAAGTCGTATGCTCTTAAGAAGATGGCAGAGCTATTCAGGAGGTGGAAGAAAGAGTTGAAATCAAAGTTTGTCGACAAAGGGAAGACTCCAGAATTCATCGGCCGATTTGAGAAGATAAGAGATCACTGGCCCGCATTTTTGGCCTACAAGACATCGGACAAGAGTAAGAAAATGTCAGAGATAAACAAGATAAATGCTGCAAAGAAGCAATGGCACCATCGCACGGGGTCAGGCGGCTACCTCAAAGCCCGGCCGTTGTGGGATAAAGCTGAGCAGGACCTGATTGCTAAAGGGGTCGAACCAGAGACATTGAACTGGCCTGACCGTTCGAGGACTTGGTTCTTCGGGGTTGGGGGAACTTTGGACCCTGAAACAGGGAAGTGCCGTTGGACGGGCGAGCAACTTGCAACACCCATCACGAAACTTTAGGCAGCAATCAAGGCAGCGCAGGAAGGGACGTTCATTCCCGACAGAGAGAATGACGAGCTGACTGAGGCTCGGGAATCCTGAGCACCCTAGACGAACACGAGGCACTCCAGGCTCCGTTGCGTGGAAGATTGGGTTTCCTGATGCAGCCGGTTACAAAACCCGGGAGAGGAAGAGGAAACAGGAGTTGAGCGATATACATAAGCTCAATGCAAGAGTACTAAAGCTAGAGGAACAAGTTAAGAGCCAGCGAGCTGCCGACCAACCATCTCAGCGGCACGAAGCTACCCAACCATCTCAGCGGAGAAGCAGCGTGGCTTCCACGGAGCTCGTTCAGCAGCCTAACTTCACGGCTCCTACACTACTGCAGGATGCTGCTAACGTGACACTACGATCAGAGACCCTTCGACGAAACTATGTGCGATGCAATAATCGCAAACGGTGGTGTAAAAACCCGTCAAAAAAGGTGCAAAACGTTTGCGATGACGCATGCATCAAACACGGTTCAGATTTTAGTTGCGTGTGCGATGCACGGCATACGGTTCAGTTCAATGAACTGTTTGCGATGAGGAAGAAGAACGGAAACGGGCAGCCAGATGAAGGCGTGTGCGATATACGGCATACAGTTCAATCGGATTAACTGTTTGTGATGAGGCGGAACAACAGAAACGGACAGCTAGATAAAGGTGTGTGCGATTGAGGGCATACGCTTCAGAAGGATTAACTGTTTGTGATTAGGCAACAGAACAGAAATGGTCAGCCAGATCAAAGGTGTGTGCGATTGATGGCATACACTTCACACGGATGAACTGTTTGCGATTAGCCACAACAAACAGAAACAACTAGACAGATCAACGTGTGTGCGCTAGATGGGCACACATTCTAATTAAAAGAAGCATGCGCGATGGTAATAACGAGCGCGCACGGTTCTTGGAACAAGACGTGTGCTGACATTGCCTATTGCGGTGCACCAAACGCCACGTACGCGGCTGAGAAAGCGTGCCCACGTTACGCCGTCCGGGAATAGTGCCGCACTTAGAAATTATAGAACCGTCAATAAATTTTGAGCCTGCGTCCCGTCACCTTCCAAGTTGCAAACCTAGTCACACCGATCAAAACCTAAACGGTTTCCCACTTAGGAGCGTATTAGTACTCGGTTATAAATACTGTACTATGCCAAGATGACTGCACATTCCTTCCTCAACTCCTCATCCACAAAAGCAAACAAGTCATTCAGCATCGTTCTCTTGCGTCTGCCATGGCCAGATTGAGTTCTCGGTCGAGAGATTACCACCACGGAGAGGTGAGCATGGAAGCGGAAGCACGAGAGATGTCCCGCTTAGCCGCGAAAGCAGCCGACATGTCCCGCCGCGCCGCCGAAGTAGCACGGAGGTCTCACCGCGCCGCCGAAGTAGCATGGAGGTCCGCCGCGCCGTCGATGCAGCAGACTGGTTCGGTCGCACCGCGGAAGCAGCAGAGATGTCCTGCCGCACCGCGAATGCAGCAGAGATGTCCTCCCGTGCCGCGGCGGCCTGGGAAAATCTCTCGCGGGCAGGCGAGGACTCTTACAGGCGCATGCATGCGATCGTCCATAGCCAGATGGATCAGATCTCCGGCTGGATGAAGCTGCAGGACGAATTGAATGCCTCGTTTGAACAACTCCGGGCCGAGCGCGACCTGCCGAGGGCGAAGATCACCGGAAGGGCGGAGCAGGCGGAGGAGACCGCTGCCTTGTTGAAGAGGACGGGCGTCATCGTCAAGGAACTTATGGACGAGAATGCCATGCTCCGTATCAAGCGCGAAAGGCTGGTGGAGGAATCCGCAGTTGCTTCTGAGCAGCGTATTAAGGACATGAAACTGATGAAAGAGATCATCGCCACTCGCCGCGAGAACTAGTCTCCGCGACCTGCAGCGCATCAAGAAAGTAGAGATCAGCGAGCCAGATCATTGTATGCGTCTGCTACCTCTTGAGCCTGCGTTGGTTTTTCCCTTGAAGAGGAAAGGGTGATGCAGCAAAGTAGCGTAAGTATTTCCCTCAGTTTTGAGAACCAAGGTATCAATCCAGTAGGAGACGACGCACAAGTCACCGAATACCTGCACAAACAATCAAGAACTTGCAACCAACGCGATAAAGGGGTTGTCAATCCCTTCACGGTCACTCGCAAAAGTGAGATCTGATAGAGATAGATAAACGGCAAAGTAAATATTTTTGGTATTTTTGGTTTATAGATTGGAAAGTAAAGATTGCAAAATAATAGATCGGAAACTAGCAAGATGTAAACGAGATTCAATATAATGGAAAAGAGACCCGGGGGCCATAGGTTTCACTAGTGGCTTCTCACGAGATAGCATATATTACGGTGGGTGAACAAATTACTGCCGAGCAATTGATAGAAAAGCGCATAATTATGATGACATCTAAGGCAATGATCATGAACATAGGCATCAAGTCCGTGTCAAGTAGACTGACTCCTGCCTGCATCTACTACTATTACTCCACACATCGACCGCTATCCAGCATGCATCTAGAGTATTAAGTTCATAAGAACGGAGTAACGCATTAAGCAAGATGGCATGATGTAGAGGAATTAACTCAAGCAATATGATGAAAACCCCATCTTGTTATCCTCGATGGCAACAATACAATATGTGCCTTGCTGCCCCTACTGTCACTGGGAAAGGACACCGCAAGATTTAACCCAAAGCTAAGCACTTCTCCCATTGCAAGAAAGATCAATCTAGTAGGCCAAACTAAACCGATAATTCGAAGAGACTTGCAAAGATATCAAATCATGCATATAAGAATTCAGAGAAGAACCAAATAATATTCATAGATAATCTTGATCATAAATCCACAATTCATCGGATCTCAGCAAACACACCGCAAAAGAATATTACATCGAATAGATCTCCAAGAACATCGAGGAGAACATGGTATTGAGAATCAAAGAGAGAGAAGAAGCCATCTAGCTAATAACTATGGACTCGAAGGTCTGTGGTAAACTACTCACGCTTCATCGGAGAGGTAATGGTGATGATGTAGAAGCCCTCCGTGATCTAATCCCCCTCCGGCAGATCGCCGGAAAAGGCCCCAAGAAGGGATCTCACGGGTACAAAAGGTTGTGGCGGTGGAAAAGTGGTTTTGTGGCTCTCCCTAATGTTTTTAGGGTATAAGAGTATATATAGGCGAAGGAACTAGGTCAGGGGAGCTACGAGGAGCCCACGAGGGTGGGGGGCGTGCCTACCCCCTGGGCGCGCCCTCCTGCCTCGTGGCCTCCTCGTTGCGTCTCCGACTTTATCTCCAAGTCTTCTGGTTTGCTTTTGGTCCAAGAAAAATCATCGCGAAGGTTTCATTCCGTTTGGACTCTGTTTGGTATTCCTTTTCTGCAAAACTCTAAAATAGGCAAAAAAAACAGAAACTGGCACTGGGCCCTCGGTTAATAGGTTAGCCTCAAAAATAATATAAAATAGCATATTAAAGCCCATTAAACATCCAAAACAGATAATATAATAGCATGGAACAATAAAAAATTATAGATACGTTGGAGACGTATCAAGCATCCCCAAGCTTAATTCCTGCTCGTCCTCGAGTAGGTAAATGATAAAAACATAATTTTTTATGTTAAATGCTACCTAACATATTTATCCATGTAATTTTCTTTATTGTGGCATGAATGTTCATATCCGAAAGATTCAAGACAAAAGTTTAATATTGACATAAAACAATAATACTTCAAGCATACTAACAAAGCAATCATGTCTTCTCAAAATAACATGGCCAAAGAAAGCTATCCCTACAAAATCATATAGTCTGGCTATGCTCTATCTTCATCACACAAAATATTTAATCATGCACAACCCCGATGATAAGCCAAGCAATTGTTTCATACTTTTGATGTTCTCAAACTTTTTCAATCTTCATGCAATACATGAGCGTGAGCCATGGACATAGCACTATAGGTGGAATAGAAGGGTGGTTGTGGAGAAGACAAAAAAGGAGAAGATAGTCTCACATCAACTAGGCGTATCAACGGGCTATGAAGATGCCCTTCAATAGATATCAATGTGAGTGAGTAGGGATTGCAATGCAACGGATGCACTAGAGCTATAAGTGTATGAAAGCTCAAAAAGAAACTAAGTGGGTGTGCATCCAACTTGCTTGCTCACGAAGACCTAGGGCACTTTGAGGAAGCCCATCATTGGAATATACAAGCCAAGTTCTATAATGAAAAATTCCCACTAGTATATGAAAGTGACAACATAGGAGACTCTCTATCATGAAGATCATGGTGCTACTTTAAAGCACAAGTGTGGAAAAAGGATAGTAACATTGCCCCTTCTCTCTTTTTCTCTCCTTTTTTTTATTTGGGCCTTCTCTTTTTTTTATGGCCTCTTTTATATTTTTTTTTATTTTTCGTCCGGAGTCTCATCCCAACTTGTGGGGGAATCATAGTCTACATCATCCTTTCCTCACATGGGACAATGCTCTAATAATGAAGATCATCACACTTTTATTTACTTACAACTTAAGAATTACAACTCAATACTTAGAATAAAATATGACTCTATGTGAATGCCTCCAGCGGTGTACCGGGATGTGCAATGATTCAAGAGTGACATGTATGAAAAAATTATGAACGGTGGCTTTGCCACAAATATGATGTCAACTACATGATCATGCAAAGCAATATGACAATGATGGAGCGTGTCATAATAAACGGAACGGTGGAAAGTTGCATGGCAATATATCTCAGAATGGCTATGGAAATGCCATAATAGGTAGGTATGGTGGCTATTTTGAGGAAGGTATATGGTGGGTGTATGGTATCGGCGAAAGTTGCGCGACACAAGAGAGGCTAGCAATGGTGGAAGGGTGAGAGTGCGTATAATCCATGGACTCAACATTAGTCATAAAGAACTCACATACTTATTGCAAAAATTTATTAGTTATCGAAACGAAGTACTACGCGCATGCTCCTAGGGGGATAGATTGGTAGGAAAAGACCATCGCTCGTCCCCGACCGCCACTCATAAGGAAGACAATAAATAAATAAATCATGCTCCAACTTCATCACATAATGGTTCACCATACGTGCATGCTACGGGAATCACAAACTTTAACACAAGTATCTCTCAAATTCACAACTACTCTACTAGCATGACTCTAATATCACCATCTTCATATCTCAAAACAATCATAAAGAATCAAACTTCTCATATTATTCAATGCACTTCATATGAAAGTTTTTATTATACCCATCTTGGATGCCCATCATATTAGGACTAAATTTATAACCAAAGCAAATTACCATGCTGTTCTAAAATACTCTCAAAATATAAGTGAAGCATGAGAGTTCAACAATTTCTATAAAATAAAACCACTGTCGTGCTCTAAAAAGATATAAGTGAAGCACTAGAGCAATATTGTTTAGCTCAAAAGATATAAGTGAAGCACATAGAGTATTCTAATAAATCACGATTCATGCGTGTCTCTCCCAAAAGGTGTGTACAGCAAAGATGATTGTGGTAAACTAAAAAGCAAAGACTCAAATCATACAAGACGCTCCAAGCAAAACACATATCATGTGGTGAATAAAAATATAGCCTCAAGTAAAGTTACCGATAGACGAAGACGAAAGACGGGATGCCTTCCGGGGCATCCCCAAGCTTAGGCTTTTGGTTGTCCTTGAATTTTACCTTCGGGTGCCTTGGGAATCCCCAAGCTTAGGCTCTTCCCACTCCTTATTCCAAAGTTCATCAAATCCTTACCCAAAACTTGAAAACTTCACAACACAAAACTTCAACAGAAAATCTCATGAGCTCCGTTAGTATAAGAAATAAATCACCACTTCAAGGTACTGTTGTGAACTCATTCTTTATTTATATTGGTGTAAAACCTACTGTATTTCAACTTCTCCATGGTTCATACCCCCCGATACTACTCATAGATTCATCAAAATAAGCAAACAACACGCGAAAAACAGAATCTGTCAAAAACAGAACAGTCTGTAGTAATCAGTAACTTTAGAATACTTCTGTAACTCCAAAAATTCTGAAATAAATTGGTGGACGTGAGGAATTTGTCTATTAATCTTCTGCAAAAGAATCAACTTAAAATCACTCTTCTATAAAAAATGACAGCTAATCTCGTGAGCGCAAAGTTTCTGTTTTTTTTACAACAAGATCGCATTAACTTTCACCCAAGTCTTCCCAAAGGTTCTACTTGGCACAAACACTAACTAAAACATAAAACCACATCTAACCAGAGGCTAGATAGATTATTTATTAGTAAACAGTAGCAAAAAGTAAAGAACAAAAAATAAAATTGGGTTGCCTCCCAACAAGCGCTATCGTTTAACGCCCCTAGCTAGGCATAAAAACACAAATAGATCTAGGTATTGCCATCTTTGGTATGCAATCCATAAGTGGCTCTCATAATAGATTCATAAGGCAATTTAATTTTCTTCCTAGGAAAGTGTTCCATGCCTTTCCTTAACGGAAATTGGAATCTAATGTTTCCTTCTTTCATATCAATAATTGCACCAATCGTTCTAAGGAAAGGTCTACCAAGAATAATAGGACATGTAGGATTGCAATCTATATCAAGAACAATGAAATCTACGGGCACATAATTCCTATTTGCAACAATAAGAACGTCATTAATCCTTCCCATAGGTTTCTTAATGGTGGAATCCGCAAGATGCAAATTTAAAGAACAATCATCAAATTCACGGAAACCTAGCACATCACACAAAGTTTTTGGAATCGTGGAAACACTAGCACCCAAATCACACAAAGCATAACACTCATAATATTTAATCTTAATCTTAATAGTATGTTCCCACTCATCATGAAGTTTCTAGGGATAGAAACTTCTAGTTCAAGCTTTTCTTCAAATGATTGCATCATAGCATCAACGATATGTTTAGTAAAAGCTTTGTTTTGATTGTAAGCATGAGGAGAATTTAACACGGATTGCAACAAGGAAATACAATCTATTAAAGAGAAATTATCATAATTAAATTCCTTGAAATCCAAAATAGTGGGTTCATTGCTACCTAAAGTTTTGACCTCTTCAATCCCAGTTTTATCAATTTTTGCATCTAGATCTAAAAACTCCAAATCATTGGGACGCCTTTTAACTAAAGTTGACTCATCTCCAGTCCCATATTTATCAAGATTCATATTGGAAAACAAAGATTTAATAGGAGTCACATCAATCACTTTTAGATCTTCATCATTATTATCATGAAAACTAGAAGAACACGCTTTTACAAACCAATCTTTTTAGCACGCATCTTAGCGGTTCTTTCTTTGCACTCATCAATGGAAATTCTCATGGCTTTGAGAGACTCATTGCTATCATGCTTAGGTGGAATAGACCTGAGTTTCAAAGAATCAACATCAAGAGAAATTCTATCCACGTTCCTAGCCAATTCATCAATCTTAAGCAATTTTTCTTCAATCAAAGCATTGAAATTCTTTTGCGAAATCATAAATTCTTTAACACTATTCTCAAAATCAGAGGGCATCTTATTAAAATTTTCATAAGAATTGTTGTAGGAATTACCATAATTATTAGAGGAATTACTAGGAAACGGCCTAGGATTAAAATTGCCTCTATACGCGTTATTACCAAAATTGTTCCTACCAACAAAATTCACATCCATAGATTCATTATTATTCTCAATCAAAGTGGACAAAGGCATATCATTAGGATCAGAAGAAACACTTTTATTAGCAAATAATTTCATAAGTTCATCCATCTTTCCACTCAAAACATTAATCTCTTCAATCGCATGAAATTTTTTACTAGTGGATCTTTCGGTGTGCCATTGAGAATAATTAACCATAATATTATCTAGGAGCTTAGTAGCCTATCCTAAAGTGATTTCCATAAAAGTGCCTCCCGCGGCCGAATCTAAAAGATTTCTAGAAGCAAAATTCAATCCGGCATAAATTTTTTGTATAATCATCCACAAATTCAAACCATGTGTAGGGCAATTACGTATCATTAATTTCATCCTCTCCCAAGCTTGTGCAACATGCTCATGATCAAGTTGCTTAAAATTCATAATATCGTTCCTAAGGGAGATGATCTTAGCGGGAGGAAAATACTTAGAGATAAAAGCATCTTTGCACTTATTCCATGAATCAATACTATTTTTAGGCAAAGATGAGAACCAAGTTTTAGCACGATCTCTAAGCAAAAACGGAAATAGCTTCAATTTAACAATATCATTATCCACATCTTTCTTCTTTTGCATATCGCACAAATCAACAAAGTTGTTTAGATGGGATGCGACATCTTCACTAGGAAGGCCAGAAAATTGATCTTTCATAACAAGATTCAACAAAGCGGCATTAATTTCACAAGATTCAGCATTGGTAGTAGGAGCAATCGGAGTGCTAATAAAATCATTGTTGTTGGTGTTGGAAAAGTCACACAATTTAGTATTATCTTGAGCCATCGTGACAAGCAATCAATCCAACACACAAGCACACAAGAAGCAAGCAAAAAGAGACGAACGGAAGAGGGGCGAAGAAAAGGCAAAGGTTTTCGAAAATCATTTTAGAAGTGGGGGAGAGGAAAATGAGAGGCGAATGGCGAATAATGTAATGCAAGGGAGAAGAGTTCATGATGGGTACTTGGTATGGCTTCACTTGACGTAGATCTCCCCAGCAACGGCGCCAGAAATCCTTCTTGCTACCTCTTGAGTTTGCGTTGGTTTTTCCCTTGAAGAGGAAAGGGTGATGCAACAAAGTAGCGTAAGTATTTCCCTCAGTTTTGAGAACCAAGGTATCAATCCAGTAGGAGACGACGCACAAGTCACCGAATACCTGCACAAACAATCAAGAACTTGCAACCAACGTGATAAAGGGGTTGTCAATCCCTTCACGGTCACTCGCAAAAGTGAGAACTGATAGAGATAGATAAACGGCAAAGTAAATATTTTTGGTATTTTTGGTTTATAGATTGGAAAGTAAAGATTGCAAAATAATAGATCGGAAACTAGCAAGATGTAAACGAGATTCAATATAATGGAAAAGAGACCCGGGGGCCATAGGTTTCACTAGTGGCTTCTCACGAGATAGCATATATTACGGTGGGTGAACAAATTACTGCCGAGCAATTGATAGAAAAGCGCATAATTATGATGACATCTAAGGCAATGATCATGAACATAGGCATCACGTCCGTGTCAAGTAGACCGACTCCTGCCTGCATCTACTACTATTACTCCACACATCGACCGCTATCCAGCATGCATCTAGAGTATTAAGTTCATAAGAATGGAGTAACGCATTAAGCAAGATGACATGATGTAGAGGAATTAACTCAAGCAATATGATGAAAACCCCATCTTGTTATCCTCGATGGCAACAATACAATACGTGCCTTGCTGCCCCTACTGTCACTAGGAAAGGACACCGCAAGATTGAACCCAAAGCTAAGCACTTCTCCCATTGCAAGAAAGATCAATCTAGTAGGCCAAACTAAACCGATAATTCGAAGAGACTTGCAAAGATATCAAATCATGCATATAAGAATTCAGAGAAGAACCAAATAATATTCATAGATAATCTTGATCATAAATCCACAATTCATCGGATCTCGGCAAACACACTGCAAAAGAATATTACATCGAATAGATCTCCAAGAACATCGAGGAGAACATGGTATTGAGAATCAAAGAGAGAGAAGAAGCCATCTAGCTAATAACTATGGACCCGAAGGTCTGTGGTAAACTACTCACGCTTCATCGGAGAGGTAATGGTATTGATGTAGAAGCCCTCCGTGATTCAATCCCCCTCCGGCAGATCGCCAGAAAAGGCCCCAAGATGGGATCTCACGGGTACAGAAGGTTGTGGCGGTGGAAAAGTGGTTTTGTGGCTCTCACTGATGTTTTTAGGGTATAAGAGTATATATAGGCGAAGGAACTTGGTCAAGGGAGCTACGAGGGGCCCACGAGGGTGGGGGCGCGCCTACCCCCCTAGGCGCGCCCTCCTGCCTCGTGGCCTCCTCGTTGCATCTCCGACTTCATCTCCAAGTCTTCTGGTTTGCTTTCGGTCCAAGAAAGATCATCGCGAAGGTTTCATTCCGTTTGGACTCCGTTTGGTATTCCTTTTCTGCAAAACTCTAAAATAGGCAAAAAAACAGAAACTGGCACTGGGCCCTCGGTTAATAGGTTAGTCCCAAAAATAATATAAAATAGCATATTAAAACACATTAAACATCCAAAACAGATAATATAATAGCATGGAACAATCAAAAATTATAGATACGTTGGAGACGTATCAGCGTCTTCCTTCTTCTTTTGCCCTTGTGTATTTCGGGCGTAGTCGCATGTGGCTTTTTTAGTTATCTTCCTAGATATGTAAGACAATTATTATCCACTGTCATTGTCCTTATATTCATCATGCTTGCTATAAGTCGCAGTCGATGCTATATAGGTCCGTCAGATCTTACATCAAGATCCGTGCAAAACTTTCTTTTCAGATTTTCACTTTTCTCTCTTAAATCTCAGTCCAGTGAGACATAGCCACGCCATGAAACAGGGTCTCGGGCGCCATTAATGGAGACGTTGGGAGGGAGGTGCGCGGCGGATAGAGGTCAAAGGGCTCTCCTCCCGATGAGCACGCGCAGGGGTCTGATTGCACGCCTCCCGTACTCAAATAGCTACCCCGCACGGCACCTCCTAGCCAATAAAAAAAGGGACGCATGGCGGCACGTAATTGGTAAGTAGAACGCCCACGGTTTCAATAATAGTTGTGTTTCCGATTTGTAACGTGACAACACTTGTTCCAAAATGACTTTGTTAATTTTTAATATGTGCGCCTTCACAAATCGGACAGAAAAATTACCACAACATGTTGGTGCCATGTCATGACACCATGCCAAGTTTCATGATTTTCAGGCGTGTTTTGGATTTATAGGAATTAAAAAATGAAGTTTCTCAATCTTTCCGGCCAGGCCACGACGCCCAGATGTTTGAATTTTATTCTCATTTCTTGCATGGGACGTAGAAATTCACCCAAGGACACACATATGATTTTTCAACCAACTTTGGTGCACTAGAGCATGTGCTTGTAGTTCAAATTTGAATTATGCATATTAAATGCCCAGAAATTTAATTAATGTATAAAAAAGGCCAAACGAACCCGGAATAATTCCAAAATTTAGCACGATACTTCTATTTGGTCTAATCTGCCTGTGTAAACAAATTAAGGCGGGAGAAGGCAGTGTATGTATGTCGTTTCGCACACGGAGGTGACACGTTCCCTCTCGGAACCACGAGTCTTCTTGAGAGAAGCTCCGGTTTGCAAGAAGCTTATACCAAAGCTTGTCCCAATTTGGCCAAAAAAATTACCGCAGCATGTTGGTGCCATGTCATGACACCATGCCAAGTTTCATGATTTTCAGGCGTGTTTTGGATTTACATCAATTAAAAAACCAAGTTTCTCAATCTTTCGGCCGAGCCACGACGCCCAGATGTTTGAATTTCATTCCCATTTCTTGCATGAGACCTAGAAATTCACCCAAGGACACACATGTGATTTTTCAACCAACTATGGTGCACTGGAGCATGTGCTTGTAGTTCAAATTTGAATTATGCACATTAAATGCCCAGAAATTCAATTAATGTATAAAAAAGGCCAAACGAACCCGGAATAATTCCAAAATTTGGCACGATACTTCTATTTGGTCTAATCGGCCTGTGTAAACAAATTAAGGCGGGAGAAGGCAGTGTACATATGTCGTTTCGCACACGGAGGTGACACGTTCCCTCTCGGAACCACGAGCCTTCTTGAGAGAAGCTCCGGTTTGCAAGAAGCTTATACCAAAGCTTGTCCCAATTCGGCCAAAAAATTTACCACAGCATGTTGGTGCCATGTTATGACACCATGCCAAGTTTCATGATTTTCAAGCGTGTTTTGGATTTACATCAATTAAAAAACCAAGTTTCTCAATCTTTCCGGCCGAGCCACGATGCCCAGATATTTGAATTTCATTCCCATTTCTTGCATGGGACCTAGAAATTCACCCAAGGACACACATGTGATTTTTCAACTAACTTTGGTGCATTGGAGCATGTGCTTGTAGTTCAAATTTGAATTATGCATATTAAATGACCAGAAATTCAATTAATGTATAAGAAAGTCCAAACGAACCCGGAATAATTCCAAATTTTAACACGGCACTCATATAGTTGTATGTTGCCTCTGTAAAAAAATAAGGGGGGAGGCACGTTTCGAACACAAAGGTGACACGTCCCCCCTCGGGAACAACGAGTCTTCTTGAGAGAAGCTCCGGTTTGCAAGAAGCTTATACCAAAAACTTGTCCAAATGCGGCCAATTTTTTTACCACAACATGTTGGTGCCATGAAATGACACCATGCCAAGTTTCATGATTTTCAGGCGAGTTTTGAATTTCCAGGAATTTAAAAACCAAGTTTCTCAATGTTCCCGACCGAGCCACGACGCCCAGATGTTTGAATTTCATTCCCATTTCTTGCATGGGACCTATAAATTCACCCAAAGACACACATGTGATTTTTCAACAAACTTTGGGGCACTGGAGCATGTGCTTGTAGTTCAAATTTGAATTATGCACATTAAATGCCGAGAAACTCAATTAATCCATAAAAATGCCAAACGAACCCGGAATAATTCCAAATTTAAACACGACACTCATGTAGTTGCATGTTCACTGTACATAAATGTTCTAGCAATTCAAACACCATCCTTTCCCTCCGTAACACCATTTTGTCTTTCAAAACATAATGAAAAAAATCAGGTATACCACAAACAGTTTACTAGAAAGAATCGTGTGGGATGCGATATATAATATCTTGGCGCACCGTCTTGTCTGGCTTACGCAGGAAGCTTCGTCGTCTACAGTCCACCGCCCCCGCTTGAACCACACTTGCGCACTAGTTTCTCGCAGCACCGAGCGAAATTTTTTTGCCACCGCAGAAATATCTATCTCCCCGCCCCCTCCCTCCCACCAAAAGCCACATTTCCACTGTTCCTCCTTGCTTTCCAAGTTCAAACCTTCACTGCTGCTTACTGGCAGCTCAGCCTCCTCGCCGGTGACCCTTCTTCTTGCAGCGCCGCCTCCTCGCCGGCTACCCTTCTTCTTGCAGCGTCGCCTCCTCGCCGGCGACCCTTCTTCTTGCAGCGCCGCCTCCTCGCCGGTGACCCTTCTTCTTGCTGCGCGGCCTCCTCGCCGCTGACCCTTCTTCTTGCTACACGGCCTCGTCGATATGGTCAGGTAATCCACACCCCACCCACACCATCCTCCTCCTTTCCCATCCCACATGCCCCGACCGACGGTGCGACACCTTCCGCCAAAATCACTGTCCCCCTCCTCCAATTAAGCGCCACCCACAGCCATTTTGCACGCAGTATAACATGGAGCTCAGTAGCATCTGGCAGCGGAGAAGCAAATCGCGGCCGCACGCGCGCACGAGGTTGCTATGGCTGCCATGCGTGCCGACCGCCAGATCTTGGAGGAGCACCTCGTCTTCGAGGCCACCGTCGACACCGCCACGCGATTGTCTACTTTAAAATACAGTTCGTGCTGTTTTCTCGAGGCCACCGCCAATGCCTTCTAGTGATTTGTCCTCTGTAATGTTAATACGCAATCTGATGTTCAGTTTACAGTTTGGTCCTCTGAAATGTAATGTTCAGTTAACACTTTGGTCCTCTGAAATGTAATGTTCAGTTAACAGTTTAGTCCAACAATTGCTACATTTCGTAGTAGTGTTCTCAAGCATTCTTTGTTTTGTTAACTGTCTTATCTTCTAGTACATGTTTCTATTCTGCAATGTCGTGCTTAGTTAACTATTTTGGTTCATTTGGTCTGCTGTCCATTTAACTGTTTGGTTCAGTTCTGCAATTTGATTTTCATTTGCTGTGGGTACAATTTTGTATTGTTACGCATGTGAAATAAATCGAATTTGGCTGTACTCAATATATATTCTACTGATAGTATGACAACTCTCAGTTAACCTGATAAAGATCTTCCTTATGTGTGTTGCAGGGAAACAACGGGAGACACTGCGGTTTACCATCGAGGTTTGTTCAAGCATGGTCCTTTGGCTAATAGCACATTATTGTGCAGTTGCAGGAATCATTCTAATATTTAGGTTTCTTACAATTTGGTCTTGCACATGTAGGTCCTGCTATCAGAGGCTTAGACCCACTGTTCGACCCATTTTGCATATGGGGAAATGAGATGTCCATGAATATCAGTCAAGTTAAGAAACTCAGAAAGATTGTTAGGATGAAGAAACTTGCGAAGAATAACAGCAAGATCTTTGTTTGCACAATGAAGAAGACATCAGTCAACTATAGGATGGTACTAACTCTTTTACCTTGTTTTTACCCCTTGGGCCATCAGTCAACTATAGGATGGTACTAACTCTTTTACCTTGTTTGCATATCTTTGTTTTCAGTACTTTTCAAAGCAGTTCACTGATGATTATCTCTCAAACCACCTGCATGGTCAAGAGGTGAGGAAAGTATTCATTCAACACCCACGGTACAATATTGAAGTCTTGCTGAAGAGGACGAAGATTGGGCGGGCAATTATCCATAGCCACTGGCTTAAAGTTGCAAGGACATTCAACATCACTGAAGGCTCAACATTTGCCTTCCGCTTCTGCAATTTCCCAGATGAGATTCATCTGTCTATTTACCGTGTATGATGCTACTTTCCAAAGGTTTTTGATGTTGCTTGTGAAACTTGGTGTTGTTGTATAATGGCGGAACTGAGTGCCGAAGCTATCTGATGTAATTCGATTATGAAATCCTGGTTGTTGTTATACGGATATGAAATATCTGGTGTGTTTTTATAAGAAATATCAATTTGATTAGTACATGGATTATCAATAATAGGCTAATTACCCTGCTTATTGGGGTTTTCTATTGCAGACGGTTACTCAGACAGCACCGTGGGCGATGAACTCAAACAACACGCACGGTTTCTAGAAAGTAGGCGTGTTCGATCAACTAACAATCACACACGGCTTCCGGCAGAGAACTGTTTGCGTTAGGCCACCTTGCACAAACATTTCCACACAAAAAACTGTGTGTGATATACATACGAGCGGAAATATTTTTCTGGGATTCACCGTGTGGGATGTACATACGAACGGAAACAATTGGGTTTCGATGCCTCGCCCGATCGCACATGAGCCAGCTTGTGTGCCAGGAGGGCCTATCCCCGACGGTTTCTGGGTCGTGTGGGAAGGACCCCCTATCGCCCACACTCACTTGGCGACGGTTCCAAACGCCGTCGCGGAAAGGGGTTAAAAACCGTTTGTATAGCACGTCGTTGTACCAGTGCTAGCTACCCCTTGGATGCTATCACGGAGGCTCAACATTGCCAGCTTATGACGAAATGGCAAAACATCATCTTGAAGGCGGCTGTCGTCACTGTTCCACCTCCTCAACCCGACGGAACTTTTCACTGCCGTCCGATTCCAGAGGGCTATGCTGTTGTGATGGCGGATGAAGTAATGGACGGATTTGAGGAGCTCGAGCTTGACCACCGTACAGGTGAAGGGGAGATTCAGCTGGGTCTTGCTCTGAAGACTCCATGTCTATGGTGGAAGGAGTACATCAAGCTTCCAAACTGGACGCCTCCGCCTCCTCCTCCTCCTCCGGGGAGTCAGGGCACTCCGCCTCCTCCTCCGCCTCCTCCTCCGGCAGGTGATCAGGGCTCTCCGCCTCCTCATCCGCCTCCTCCGGCGCGTGAAGGCACTCCGGCTCCTTCTTTGCCTCCTCCGACGAGCACTCCGCCTCCTCTGGCGTGTGAGGGCACTACGGCTCCTCCTCCGCCTCCTCCGGCGCATCGGAGCACTCCGCCTCCTCCGGCGCGTCAGCCGACTCCGCCGCGTCAGCAACGACGGAAGAGAGAGGCCGTCGCTCCGGCGGCTAGCAGTAGTACAAGCAGAGGAGGGAAGCAGTTCAAATACGGTCCATCTCTCAAGGCTCCAGAAAAGTTACCTTATGAGAGGACCGACAAGGAAAACGAGGACATCAGTCGTGCCCAAGTGAGGGACTTTTTTGCACGGAAACCTCCACCTCCAAAGAAAACGGTAGATCCGATGAAAGTGAAGCGGACTATCGATGCCCTGAAGCGACCACCGCCGCCTCCGCCGGATTCCAACTATGTGCGCACTATTAAAAAGGCATATAAGGAAGCGGAGCCGTCGGGAAGTACTTGCAGTGATGCAAGGTTAGCAGCACGAAGAAGTGGGAAAAAAATTCCCCAGCTCGGCGAACAGGTGTCTAGCGATATCGTCTCTCCGCTTCCGGGGATGCTGCCCCGTACCAATCTTGGTGATTACCTGCCCGATGATGTACGCATTGAAATAATGGAGGTGGACAAATTCAGATTCCAGTACAGGCAGCCTCTCGTCAAACCTGATCATCCTTGTCTAACAACAATGATGCGAAGACTCCATGAATGGTACATGGAAAGATGCAGGCAGTCTGGGAGGCATACTTTGACGATGAGAATTAAAGAGGAGCATGACCTCATTGGAATGGATATTTTGAATATTGAATTTGACGAGTTATTCCAGTTATACAATCAAAAGGCCCTCGACAAAACACTCGTGACTTGCTACTGTCTGTAAGTACTACTTCTGTAATTAAGTCTCTATATATAGCTCAGCTCTTTCATTGCATGTATATATAATTATCCTCACTATATTATGCAGGTTGAAGATCGTCGAATGCAGAAAAGCAGATATCTATGACATTGGGTTCATTAACCCAAATATCATACATGAATGGACGGACACAATGTCAAAGAGACCGAGGACAACTTGCTACAATCATTGATTAGAAATCAAAACAAAGATAAAATACTCTTTCCTTACAACTTCAAGTGAGTGTTACTGTCTTATGCATATTCGGTTTCCCTTACTCGAGGTTAATTATAGTAATGTAATTGATGAGTTATGCATGAGTGCACAGCTTTCACTTTATTTTGCTAGAGATTAAGCTTGAAACTGGAATAATAACTGTCTTAGACTCGAGAAGAAAAAGTCCCGAGGAGTATGCGAACATGACTGATATGCTCCAGAAGTAAGTTCAATCGATCATTATATATCGGACCATCTCGGCAACTTTGTTCATTTCCTGATATCAAGTAATTATTCTCTTTGTCTGGCAGGGTTTGGAAACAGTCCACCGCCATTGTTCCAGCACTGTCGAAGGAGCTGCGATTTAGACACCCAAAAGTAAGTACTATAGCTAGTTCCGCGCATCTCCCATTGATTCTAGCTAGCTAGTTTCATCAAAACCATTAAGCATGCTTGATTATCAGTTTGATTGAAATCTATTTCTCGTAGGTCTTGTGGCAAGAAGCCGGGAATGATTTTTGTGGATACTACGTTTGCGAGTTTATCTACAACTCGACGACTTCTAAGCGGGGCTACTCTAAAAAAGATTTTGATGTACGTAAACAAAAATATTCACAATTTTATTTTATCACCATCATTTGTGTTGAGTTTCATTCATATACATGTATTGACCCACTTCTTTAAATTAGATATGGGAGATACGGGATGAACTCCTACCACATGATCGCATACGAGCAATTCAAGAGGAATTGACGGGATTCTTTCTTGACCACGTCATAAATAAAGACGGAGAATACCATGTGGAAGCTGATATAGACCTTAGATGTTAGGGTTTGTAAGAGATCTTATATTGTATATATGTAGCTACTAGCGTCGGATAGATATACGGAAACTTGTTGTTCGACCAATCTCGCGGAGAAAGAGAGGCCGATCACTTCTCTCTGTATATGTTCATGAAGATCTTGTGTACTTAATGGTTTCTTCATTTGCTTACTAGCTAGCGTGTCGAGTTCTCTCTATACTACGTCTGGTAGCTAGCGTCGACCAAGCACGGAGATAAGAGAGGTCACTTCTCTCTATTAGCTAGCTAACACAATATATGAAACCCCTAAATTAACCCTCCAAAACCCCCTAAACCCCCCTTTCAAAAAAAAAACAAAAACCACAGCTGCTGAGCTGCTGACGCGTGGATGCCACTTGGTCCCGATTGGTGTTACCAACCGGGACTAAAGGCCCTCCTGCCTGGGCTCGCCGCAGCGGCCACGTGGAACACTATCTGTCCCGGTTCGTAAGCGAACCGGGACTAAAGGTGTTGGGCTTTAGTCTCGACCATTTAGAACCGGGGCTAATGGGCCTCTGGAACCGGGACAAATGGCCCATTTTCTACTAGTGCTCTCTCTCTCTCTCTCTCTCGTCAAATTAGAGAACATGTTTTCAGGTCTTACATCATATATATACCATAAGGTCATCTATTACTGTGGTCATAACTTGATCTCATGACAGAAATTAAATAAAGGGGGGACAACTGCTTGGAGGAGGGAATGCGACGGTCGACAACGGGTGCACAGGAGGATTGAGCAGCGTGGAGAGGCGGGAAAACCCCGTTGCGTTGGTCTACCCGCCATCGCTGCTGTGTTGGATGCAGAGGAGGTCGTGCAACCGGTATATAATGCACACCAGATCTCCATTTCTCTCTATATATTGCTTGATTGTTAATTGCTTAATTTGTATTGTTTCGGCTCCACATGTTTGGTTTGCTCGGAGGGCTAAATGGAGCTAGCGTTTGGTCCACAAGTGTGCTCTATTTCATATACATATTCTTGACTACAGGATTATGTTTGTGGTATCAACTAATCTGTGGTTTCTGCTTCATACCATTGCTCCTGAACATGACCAAGAATGAAAGGACAACTTGTGTGTAATTAAATAGTTAACTTGCTTTTTGAAATGACAGATATGTGAGGCTTGATATGTCGTACTAAAGAGTGTGAAAGTCTGAGCACTTGAGTTCGGATAGAGATTGAATGGAATCTCGCCTTGTGCCCTTTTTGCTGTCGTGCATGAACTTGACTCTTATTACCATATATGTTCTTTTTTTTCTAACCATCGTTTCTGCAATTTTGTAGGCTGTTGAAACTGCTCTTACTTGGTCCAAACATATTTACATAGAATTTGCTTTAGTTCATTTGTGTTTCCGATTTATAGCAAAATGGACTGTTGTCAATCTGATGGAAGCCCTACAAATTTTAGTGGATCGGATGGGAGCCCTGCAAAGTTACATATAGATAGAGATGATTATTTCCAAGCTTTGTAGAATGGGTGTTTCCTAGATGGCACCGCACAAGTTCTATGTGATGTGCCCTGCTGCCTCTGCCTACGTGAACCAAAATATCAGAGAATATACTTTATTTGTCATGTTTGTCAGTTTAATTTAACTTGCTAGGAATTGAATTGGTATCAAATATTCTTTTTATACCGACAGAAGCGAAATCATTGTCTTGCAGGCGCTGGTGCTTTCGGTTTAATTGCTATCGTTGTTGGAACCATTGGCTATTTATACATAGATGAACGGTAAACATTTATCTCCCTATCAACTTGGTGCCAAGATAATATATGTTAAAACATTACAAAATATAATCATAGTTTTAAATAGCCGGCTATAGCTCCGCTATAGCCCGCTATAGCCTTTTCAGCAGAGTGCCGCTAAATGGTTGCCTTCATAAATAGTCAGTTACACCCCGCTTTAGCCCGCTATAGCTCCGCTATAGCTGATTGAAGGCCCGCCGCTATTTTTCATAGCCCGCTATTTAAAACATTGAATATAATACACGGTCCTACTCTGATGTTGCAACGAGAGGTTGTCCTGTTCCTACTCTGATGTTTGAAGTTCACCATTGGCACTTCTCCTGAATCTAACTTGCCAATTTACAGGGACGGAAAATTTCTGATATGATGTTTGTGACCAAATGTGGCTTGGCTGATGCCTGCAACATAGTTGGCAAACAATTGGATCAGGTTTCAAAAAATGTTCATGTAAGACTTTTAGTCCTACATTCACTTAAATAGTTCAACCACTTGCTCCGAGAGGGGATGTCGAGGATGGCGGCAATGAGCAAGTCGGCGTCCGTGAAGCTTCGCCGGAGCCATTCCAGCTCTTCCAGAGCCACAAGGAGAGCCTTAACAGGCTGTATGAGTGGGAGAAGAAGCTCTACGAGGAAGTCAATGTATGTTTGATCCAGCACACGCGCTTCTCCCAGAATTCATATAATCGTTAGAAGTTCAGAACTAGTCAAGCAAAAGATATGAAATCGAATGCACTTGCAGGCAGAGGAGTGGTTCCGGCTGTCGCGCGACAAGAAGTGCGCGTACCTGAGGAGCCAGGACGCCAACGGCATGGAGCCGTTTGCTTTCAAGAGGACCAGGGCTGCCATCAGGACCTCCAGACCAAGCTCAGCATCTCCGTCCCGGAGGGTTGTCGCCATCCGGAACGACGAGCTGCTGCAGCTCGCGGAGCTCATCCGAGGGTTCGTGTATTTATTACCGAGAAAGGCTTTGGCCCCGGTTTATAAATAAAGCAACTACCGAGCACAAGGTCAACAAAGTTCCAACAGGAGAACACACACACACACACCGCCACCGCAGGCAAGGTCTAACAGACAACCAGACAAACACCAAAAGGGTTCAGCTGTGAGCACAGCACAACAAGCCCAACACACAAACACAACAAGCACGCACAACACACGCGGTGGCGACGAGGCGGGGAAGATCTAATCCGGCTCCAGTGGTGGTGGGGGAAGCGGCGGAGCCATCCAGAGAGCCATCACATGGAGCTGGGTGATGATGGAGTTGACGGCATCTCTCTCCCTGGGGCGGCTAAGCGGCCGCCAAAGCTGCAAGTAACCAGACCATTTGAACAAAGTGTCAGTAGTGCGGCGAAGAGGTATACGCTGAATCACAAGCTTATTCCTAACAGTCCACAGCGTCCAGGCTAGCACACCGATGGTCAGCCACCTAATGTGGCGGGACGAGGGTGGTAACGCCTCGAGTTCGGCGGAGAGAGCGGGAAAGTTGCTGTGGTCCTAGCTTCCACCCACTATTTCGCGGAAGCAGCTCCAGAGGAACTGCGCGGACACGCAGGTGAAGAAGATATGGTTCGAATCCTCTTCAGGTCCGCAGAGCGGGCATAGGCCGCTGCCAGGGCCGTTGCGTTTCAGAACCTCCACGTCGGACAGGAGGCGGCCGCAGATCCATTGCCACATGAATATCCTTATCTTCAAGGGGAGCCGGATCTCCCAGATGGCGGTGAGAGCCTCGGGTCCCGGGTAGGAGGCGATAGCCTAGTAAAGGGATTTAGTGGAGAATTGACCCTATGGCTCTAGCCGCCACCTAGTGTGATCATCTCCAATGCTCAGATCTGGCTCGTGCAGTGCGATGCAGGCAAGCAAGTCTTGCGAATCGGCGTTCTCCGCCGGGCCGAAAGGTCTCCGAAACGCCAGTTACCCTAAGTCAATAAGGGCCTCCTCAACAGAGATCCGTGGTTCTACCGCAATGGCGAACAGGTCAGGAAAGCGTGCCGCGAAGGGAGCGTCACCAGCCCATCGATCGAACCAAAACAGCGTGGCTGTGCCAGATCTCACCGCAATCGAAGTCCCGATGCGAAGGACTGGGAGGAGCTGTATGATGGATTGCCAGAACTGGGAGCCACCGGATCACAGACAGAAGGCGAGCGGCTGGCCACGGAGGTATTTCTGCTGAATGATGCGGAGCCACAAGCCACCCTCTCCGTTCGCAATCCGCCAAAGCCACCTAGTCAAGAGGGCAATGTTCATGCGTTTGGAGGACATAATCCCGAGGCCACCCTGATCGCGAGGCTTACAGATCTCAGTCCACCGGACCATGTGGTACTTCTGCTTATCGCCCTCGCCAGCCCAGAAGAAGCGCCCCTGGACTCTAGCAATCTTATGATGCAGCATCTCTGGCAAGCTGTAGAAGCTCATAATGAATAGGAGCAGGCTAGACAGGGATGAGTTAATGAGCACCGTCCGGGCTGCTTTAGAAAGCCAGCGCCCCTGCCAAGGTTCAATGCGGTGCTGGAGCTTGCCCACCGTGGGCTGCAGCTCGGCCACCATGAGCCTCGAGTCACTAATGGGGATCCCTAAATATGTCGTGGGGAAGCACCCGAGCTGACAGTTCAGACGGTCCGCGATGGTCTGGCGTTCGTCTTGGGAGTAGCCCAACACCATCACAGCACTCTTATCGAAGTTAATCCTGAGACCGGTCATCTGCTGAAAGCAAAGCAGGAGGAACTTCAAGTTCGAAATATCGTTATCCGAGCCTTCTACCATGATAATGGTGTCATCTGCATATTGGAGGAGGGAGATCCCATTCCCTCCTACCAGATGCGGGACTATGCCCTTGATGTGCCCCGCCACCTTGGCTTTATCTAAGATGGCAGCCAGGGCCTCAACAACCATGTTGAAGAGGAACGGGGAGAAGGGGTCGCCCTGCCGCACCCCACAGTAGGTAGGGAAGTATGGGCCAATATCGCCATTGATGTTGACCGCGGTCCGGCCCAAGGAGACCATTTGCATCACGCGGGTCACCCATCGGTTGTCGAAGCCCTTCCGAAGCAAGCATTCCCGAAGGAAGGCCCATCTAACCGTGTCATATGCCTTGTGGAAGTCAAGTTTCAGGAAGACCGCCTTGAGGTGTTTGGCGTGAACCTCGTGGAGGGCTTCGTGAAACACTAGGACTCCGTCAAGGATATATCGGCCCTAAATAAATGCCGACTGATCGCGGTGCGTGATCCGGTCAGCAATTGGGGCCACCCTATTGGTGTACCCCTTTGCCAGGATGCGGAAGATGACATTGATCACTATCCGAAGCACCAGGAACTTTGGGTATGAGGGTGATTATCCCAAAGTTAAGCCTGGTGAAGTCGATGGAATCTACGTAGAACTCCTCAAATAGGGCCATCACCTCTAGCTTAATGACCTCTCAGAAGGTCTGGAAGAACTTCACCGTAAGGCCATCCGGGCCAGGGGCCGAAGAGGGGTTCATGCCCTTAATGGCCGCCCACACTTCCGCCCCGGAGAACGGTGCCGTCAGTGCCGCATTATCCTCAGCCGAGACACAGCAGCGTGCCAGCCAGATATCCTTTGCCAGAGCAAGCCCTCCCCGAGGGAAGGCAGAGAATAGGTCTCTGTAAAAGCCATCTACATGGGCCCGGATGGCCTCCGGATGCTGCAGAAGGGTCGCTCCGTCCCAAAGAAGAGGGATGGAGTTACGGTGCCGCCGGCCGTTGGCGATAGCCTAGAAGTAGGCATTATTGGCATCCCCCTTGAGGACCCAATTCTGCGTACCACGCAGGCTCCAGTATGCCTCCTCATCCGTGTAGATAACCGTGAGCTGGTCCTCCAAATCGTACCTAACCATCCATTCCTCGGCCAAGAGGCCCGAGGTATCTGCCCGGAGATTAAGGGACTGGATGGCCTCAAGAAGAACTTTCTTTCGCTCCCGGATGTCCCGCCCCAGGTTGGCACCCCACCCTTCCATGAATTGTCACGACCGCTTAGCACAAAATTGCCAGGAGTCGAAGGCCGAGAGGGAGCGATGGGGGGCCTCGCGCCATCGTGCGACCACCGCAGCGGAAAACCCGGGCTGGTTCAGCCATAAGGTTTCGAAGCGGAAGCGGGGTGGCTGGGGGGGATCATTCTCAGAAGAAAGGAGGAGGGGGGCGTGATCGGAGCCAATCCGAGTTATCGCCCGGAGCGACACTAGGGGGGCAACGAATGTCCCACTCAGGTGATACGAAGACCCGGTCGAGGACTGAGCGGGTCGGGTCTGTTTGGCGATTGGTCCAAGTAAACCTGGCACCAACTCTATCTAGCTCGCGGAGCCCTATGTCCGCGATGTAGTCAAGTTGACCAAATTATTGCTCTTATCTTCCTCCGACCGGATGAGGTTAAAGTCGCCGCCCACCATGACCGGCAACTAGCAGCCGTGACCTTCCTACGGAGCTCAGCGAAGAAGGCCTCAGAGCGGCGGTGATCCGCAGGTCCATAGACCGCAATGACCTCCCACTTGAAGTTCAGAGCCCGCTCGAAGATCTCCATGCTAACAAAGAACTCGCCCCGGTCCATGCTTCCTACCTCAAAGGTGGCATCCTTAACACCTAGAAGGATGCCACCCGAGTGGCCCGCGCTCCCACTAGAAGGGAGCCAATGCCAAGCAAATAGGTCGGAGCTCAAAGGTTCGAGCTCCGAGAGGGAGAATTCGGTACACATAGTTTCTTGGATGGCCACAATGTCGATTCGCTCGTTACGCATGTACTCGATCAGTTGGCGGCGCTGGCCATCTTGACCGTAGCCGCGGATGTTCCAGAAGAGGGTTGGAATCACGAGATCATCGGGGGGCTACTTGACCCCAAGACTCGGGATGCGCTCTGGGCGCGGAGGGCTGCGGTGCGAGAGCGGGTGCGTCCCCGGATCTCAGCAGGATCGGCCACCGCACGTGGCTGTGCGCCCGCGGTGGCATCGGTAGTGGTACCGGAAGAGGCCTGAAGGCGTGCACGGGTCTCGGCAAGGCGCCCATCGAGGATCTCCCGTGTGCGGATTGCCTCAATATGGACTAACGGGGATCCGATTTCACCCCTAAACACGATGGCCGAGTCTGCCGCCACCTTTGCGAGGTGGCCAAGTGGTGCCGACTCAAGAGCGGAGAACGAGAAAGTAGCGGGAGTAGCTGGGATGGACGGAGTACCTGGCTCGAGGTTCCAGGCAGCTGTCCGGAGCTCTGCCCGCTCGGGGATAGGCAGAGCAGGGCTGCCCTCCGGTCTAGCCGCCTCGATCCGGGCACTGCGGCGTGAGGACGTCATCGGAGTCGAGGTCGATCTGCCCCGCCTGGAGTAGGCCGCAGTCCTAGGGGGAAGTGGGGGCGGCCACAGGAGTGGTCACCACCGGCGACGCCCCTCCGGAGGCGGTGCACGAGATGGCCAGGGGCAAAACCGGTGGAGACGTGATCCGAAGAGCGACGGAGGCCAGCGGAGTCGGGGTTATGTCGGCGCCTGGGGGGGGGGATCGGTCTCCCCCAGGCCCGGCAAGACCGGCTCGTCGAGAGGGGCCGATAGGAGCAGGCCCGAGTCAACCCCCTCCACCCCGGAGTCCGCGGCCGCTGTGGGCGGGAGCTGGGGTGCTGGGGTCGAGTCGGCCTCGATGGAGAGAGCAGCGAGGATGCCGGAAGAGACACCATAGGGGGGGCGGGGGGACGACGCCGGGAAGACCTGAAGGCTTGCGTCAGACGCGTCACTGCCGTCAGCGGGCGGCGGAGGGGCCGAGGAGTGAGTGCGGCCGGCCCCTGCGCCTCCCCTGGCTGACGGGGCGACAGGCAGGTCGTGGGGCGGGCTGTCCTCGGGGTCATCGTCGTCCTCCTCCGAGCTGGAGTTGTGGCCGTGGCGGGGGTCCCGATCGCTGCGACGGCCCCTATGCCGCCACCGTCGGGGCCACCCCCCAAGGAGCTGTCATCGGGGCTGTGCGGGCGGCCAACATGGTTGGGCGGCTCGGGGGAGATCCTGAGGTCGAAGCCCTGGTCGTTGAAGAACACCCGGACCTTGGCCCGGACCTTGGACGAGTCAAGGGATTTGACCTTGACACACAACTCCTCCTCCTTGCGGAGAGAGAGCTCGTCCACCACGACCACCTTGCCGAGAATGCAGGACATGTTTCGAATGACCCTCTCCGAGCGCGTGATGTCGGGGAGGCCGCCGATGAGGATCCATGCCGTGTCCAGTACGGCCACCGCCAAGGGGTCACGGATAGGCACCGAGATATCCACCACTAGCTTGTTGAGAGCCAGGGTGATATCGCCGCTGCGGGTGCCGTAGCCGTGGCTAACCGCGTCGGGGAACACCACCGAGAACTGGTTGCCGGCCAACATGGTGACCTGCCCATCCCAGCTGCAGTGGTAGAGGTGGTTGAGCTCTGCCTCGATCATCTCCGGAGAAGCCACCCCCTCACCCAGAGGTTACAATGGCAGGGACGAGGGGGGGGGGGAGGTATGTCAGGCACCTCGATGTGGAAGTAGCCCAGGCCCTCGATCCCATGTCCGTACATCATCAACTCCTCCGACACCGGGCGGTCCGGGCACAGGAATGCAGGATGCCCCGGATCCGAGGATAGGTAGCAGCACTGTGGGCGAGTACATGCGACCTGAGAATGGCCGGCGAGGCCACAATTGAAACACTTCAGGAGGTCGTTGGTCTGGTCCTCGGGACGCACCGAACCGGGGGCGGAGGCTGGCGGGTCGCGAGCCGGACCCGAGGCCGACGCCGCACCATTACCGCGGCCAAGGCACCGCTTCTTCTTCTTCTTTGCCCCCTGCCGGCCCCGGCCAGCCCCATTGACGTTGGGAGGGAAGTTAGGTTCGCCTCGGGGGGCTGGTACCGGCGGGTGGGGGCAGTAGGCGCGGGCTGCTGTTGCTGTTGAAGCCGCGGAGGGGATCAGGAGTGGCCCCCGCGGGCCGGGGAGCGGCTGCTGTCACGGTGACGCACCGGAGAGGGGGAGCGGCGGCGTTGGCTCCGCCAGTCCGCGGTAGGGGCTGGAGAGCGGGACCGGGAGCGTTCCCGACGGTCAGACCGGCCCGGAGAGCGGCGCGACGGGGAGCGGTGGTTGGAGCGCGGCGGGGAGCGGCGTCCATCCCGCGCTGACAGCAGCCGGCGGAGATCGTCCTTGCGGCGCACCGCGTCGGGGGGGGGGGTGGGGGGGGGGGGGGGGGGGGGGGGGCGTCCCGGCGGTTGTCGGCGCGACGCTTGGGGCGGGTCCCATCGTCGTCCCATTCGCGCAGCATGGTCGCAAGGGGAGGTGGCGCAGGGAGGGAACGGGGCGAGGTGGTGGTGGGGAGGGAGGATGGAGCGAGGACTAGGGTCTCGGTCACGGTCTCGCGTGCCCGATTCGGTGGAGGCGGCCGAGGGAAGCCAGCCGGGGGCCAGATCGAGCGGGCTAGCGGGTGGGTCGGCCCACCAGCGGCCTCGTGCGGAATGGGCATGCACGTGCGAGGCACGGCCCGCAGATGAGCATCGGGCCCAGGCAACGTAAGGCCCAACTGGGTGCGGCCCAGCCAGCAGGGCGTGGAGGCGACAGCGAGGGATTCCCCAGCCGCCGCGGCCGGCGCCGGCGCCAGAGAGGAAGCTGTAGCGAGCCAGGGGCGACGCGATGAGAGGCGGGGCGAGAAGCGGAGGTCGGAGGAGCCAAATGCCGCGATGAACGGCCTGAAGGGGGAGCGGCACAGGAGAACCGGGGAGCATGCCGGAGCGGCGGCCGGACGGCAAGGCGGGGCACCGGCCGTGCAGGCGACGGCAGCAGGAGCGGCGGAGCGCCACGATACCCGGGCACAACCTTGGTCGGACCGCCCCGCGACACCCCACGCCGGAGCGCGGCGGCGGCGAGCGGTCCGGGAGCCCAAGGAGGCCTTTTTGCCAGGCGTCGTCGGGGGAACCGCCGCGGCGCACCGGCGCGACCGCGAGAGAGTGCCCGAGCTACCACGCCGAGGTGGCAGCCCGCTCTCCACGCAGGTCACAGCCAGATGAGCCGGAGGCTCCCGGCGCACGATCGGCCGGCTGGCGGCCACGTCGTCAGCCTCCGCGACGTCTGCCCAACGCAGCTCCGAGGCCAGCGCGGGGGTCGGGGAGGGAGAGGAGGGGGCGGCAGGCGGCGCATCCGAGGAAGGGGCTACCGCGGGGAGGCGCTCCGGCGACGCGGGCGGCGAGTCGCCTTCTGGGGCGCAGGAGCTGCAGGCGGAGTCATCTCCTTTCTAATATCCTTTGAAGCATAAAGCAATCGAAGTTTGATGTTCCATCACGTGTATTTATTATAGCGTGCTCAATCGATCCCCAGGTGTCTGATAAATGTTTTCTCGTTGCTGTGTTGTACGTATAGGCTGGCAAGGATGTGGCGAGTGATCGGCGACGGTGCAACGGTGATGAAGCGCATGGCGGACATGGCGAGCGTGCTTCTCTCGTTGTGGGCCGTGCGGTCGATCATCAAGACTTGTATGTACATGTGCTATCCAGATTGAAGAAGGCAACTGAAAAAGGATTCCCATATTAGGCGGCGCCTGATCTGCTGCCTATTGTGTTCATGTGCATCTTTCCTCGACATGTCTCTGCTTTCTGCTTCTACCATCTTTTTTTTTTGAACCGGGCTAACCCCCTTTCCATTACTTAGAACGGAAATACATCATTGTGTAGTAAAGAAAAGTCTAAGAACAGGAAAAGAGGGGAGAGCGAGTTCAACGCACTACTAAGAAACCCACCGCACTCGCCCGCCATCGAAACGAGTGCTATGGGGTGAAAACCTAACAGCACCAGCTCAACTAAACCTATTACACAAAATAGCAGCATAACCACCAGTTTTTAAACGACAAGTAGCTGGAAACTGCAGCCCACTAGATATGCATCCTCCACCGAAACAGCAAAAACACACGCCCCTGGGAAGATCATCATCGTTCTCCAATCTGGACTGTCGCATCACAAGCTCTCATCAGCATCAGAGTCCCGTTGCGGATCATCTCCGCTCCCGCTCGAAGTTGCTTGACGTCGTCTCCAGCCTGAAGACCTGCCCAATATAAAAGGAAAGAAACCACCGTAAAAACAATCTCGAAAGGAGATTTAATCATCTTCTTTACGAAGGTAGCACTATTCCGAGCCAACCAAATGGACCAGGTAACTGCACCCAAAGCCACAGTATAGAAGGACTCATATCCAGGCAGGAAAGAGTAGCACCACACAAAGAATTGCCAGCAGTTTTGGGGGCACAGGTCGGTCCCAAGTGTCACCCCAATAGATCGCCAAACGACTCTGGCAACGGGGCAGTCAAAAAACAAGTGTTGAGACGTTTCAATTTGTTGGCAGAAGGAACACACAGGGTTCCCAGGCCACTTACGTTGTCGCATCACCTGTCTAGTAAGAATTGCATCTTGTGAGAGCTGCCAGAGGAAGATTTGTATTTTAAGGGGGATTTTAGCTTTCCAAATCCACCTGAAGTTGCACCCACTAAGGGGTTTTTGAAGCCATTTATACATGGATTTGGTAGTATATTTATCAAACTTATTCAAGCTCCAGTACACTTAATCTGTGTCATTTGATAAATGAATACTATGAACCTGGTCACGCAGGTTTGACCATTGTTCCATTAACCCAGAGTCTAGCCTTCTACGAAAAAAATTAGCGCACACCACAGATTCCAGCTTATCCAGGGTACAATCCTGATCAACACAGATATCAAATAAACGAGGAAATTGTTCATTGAAAGGAGTCAGCCCATTAGTGGAATCCTTCCACAGTCGGGTCAGATTGCCGGATCCCACATGAATTTTCCTGCCTATCATATACAAGTTCTTGATTTTCAGTAGGTTTTTCCAGCAGGGTGAGTCAGAGAAACGAGGACCAACAGTAGCAACAGTTTGGTTACGCAAGTATCTAGCTTTGACAATGTCCTGCCAGATCCCTTTCTGTGTGTCAAGTTTCCACCACCACTTCAGCATCAGGCTGATGTTTTGTTTTCGTAAATCTTTAATCCTGAGTCCACCCTTATCTTTGGACCGACAGATTCTGCTCCATCTGACCAGGTGATACCTACGTTTCTTGTTACACCCTTGCCAAAAGAATCTTCTTCTGTGTTTATCTAGCTTTTCCACAAAGGTTTTATTCATCAACCACATAGACATGTGGTATAGAGAGAGTTGTGTAACCACCGAGTCCAAAAGAGTATGTCTCCCTCCCATAGAGGTAGCATTACCAACCCACGCATCAAATCTAAGCAGGTATTTGTCAACGATGAACTCCCAGTTAGAGTTTCTAAGGGCAGTGAAACTCACCGGCATACCCAGGTATTTTAGAGGGAAGTGACCTATGTCACAATTGAACAAATCAGCATAAGCCTTAGTGATCTGGTCATCCCCCCCAGCGGTCAAAATCTCGCTCTTGTGGAAATTAAATTTGAGGCCAGACATCATCTCAAATAAGTATAAGAGAAGCTTGAGGTTCACAGCTTCGTCTATATCATGCTCCAGACAAATGATCGTGTCATTTGCGTATTGCAGCACCGCAACCCCATGAGGAGTTAGGTCCGAGGCTAGCCCCATAATAAGATTGTTATTCTGGGCATTCTTAATCATTTTGGTGAGGCATTCCACCGCCATGTTAAACAAGAAAGGTGAATATGGGTCTCCCTGACGCACCCCCTTAGCACTCTGGAAGTAGGGTCCAACACAGTTGTTTAACTTGATGCTAACCGTGCTGTTATGGAGAATCTACTTAACCCAGCCGCACCATTTAGGATCGAAACCTCGAAGGTTATGGCATTCTAATAAGAAGTCCCAGTTAACTTTATCATATGCTTTTTCAAAGTCAAGCTTTAGGACCACTCCGACCCTTTTTTTAACATGGGTGTAATTAAGAAGTTCATGGAGTGCCAGCACCCCATCCATAATACTCCTGCCTTTCACAAAAGCATTTTGAGTGGGGCTAATAAGGATATCAGCATATCTAGCCACTCTCCTATCCATTACTTTAGTGATCAGTTTGTAAGGACAACAAAGCAGACAAATCGGGCGAAATTGCTGTATGCGATCAGCCCCCGAGATTTTAGGAAGAAGCGTGATAACCCCATAGTTAAGGCGTTGCACATCTAGGGTGCCTTTATGAAAACTGTCGAATAAGCGCATAATGTCATTTTTAACTATATCCCAGCAGCACTGATAAAATTCAGCAGGAAGGTTATCAAGGCCCAGGCTCTGTTGATATCCATGTCAAACAGAGCATCTTTGACCTCTTCTTCAGAGAATTCCCTAACCAGATCCGCATTATCTTCCGATGAAAGTTTCTCATTAGCTGCCTAGGTATCAGGGTCCAAATGGAATAAATTTCCTGGAGCAGGACCAAAAAGGTCTTTGTAAAAATTTGTAGCATTGCTAGCAGATTATCAGTGCCCTCAATCTCCACCTCCCCACATTTGAGAGCTTGGATGGTATTTTTCCGTTTACGTCCATTGGCTATCTTATGAAAGTAGTCCGTATTGCGATCTCCTCTCAGGAGCCATCGCTCGTGAGATTGCTGCAGCCAGTAAATTTCTTCAGCAGCTAGCAGCTCATGGAGTTCAAAGCAAACGTCAACTTTTCTACAATACAGCTCAGGCGAAAGGGGGCCTTCCTCCTCTGCCTCTTCCAGCATCTCTAGTTCAATTCTTAGGTCCTCTTTGCGCCTTTTAGCATGCCCAAATTTATCCGAGCCCCAGCCCTTGAAATAAGACTTAAATATTTTGAGCTTAATGTTTAAAATGTCAATAGGGTCTGAGGATGTAACCTTTCTATTCCAAATTTTAGCTACCAGGTCAAGGAATCTGTCATCTTTCAACCAGGAGAGATCGAAGCGAAACTCTTGGGTTTTAGCAGGTGCCCTTTTTTCTCCTTCAGTGTATAACAAAAGAGGATTATGGTCAGATAATTCTCTGACCAATTTCCTCATGGAGACCATGGGAAACATCTCCTCCCAGGATTCAGACATCAACACCCTATCCAGTTTTTCCAACGTGGGATGGGATTGATTATTGGTCCAGGTGTAATTACCCCCACTCATATAAATCTCCCTAAGCCCAAGAGTGTTGATGATGGAATTGAATAGGTCTGTAGATTTAGATCGATGCATCTTTTTATTTTTCTCTCCACTGTGTCTCAAAATGTTAAAATCTCCACCAACAATATAAGGCACATCAGTATTGTGGCAGAAAGAAGCCAATTCCATCAAAAAGTCCTCCCTATTCTCCTCATGAGCAGACCCATAAACCACCAGAAAACTCCAAACATTTTTGGTTCTAAGATCTCTAACATACATCTGCAGGATGTATTTACCTTTAATGCATTTCAGCAACTCCAGGTTGTTAATGCGAATTCAACATAGGATGCCACCAGACTTACCAGTTGCAGGAATCCACTCCCAATGGAATAAGCTGAAGGGGTCTAGTCTTCTAAGAAGTTTAGGTGAGAAATCTTTTTTCAAAGTCTCTTGTTACCCTAAGAAGTCAATGGAATGGTCACTAATAATGTCAGAGAGGCAGGTGGCCATTCCCTTCTTGCCTACCCCTCTGCAATTCCAAATGAGGCCACCCATTTGGAACGAGTTGTTTGTTTCCTGGCTCTAGTGACCCTACCAGGAGGCAGGGTAGAGTCACCTGAAATACCAGCAGAGTCATCTCTCTTCTTTTGACCCCTAGTCACAGGCCTAGGCAGTCTAACATCTATTTTCTTCCTGCCCTTCTTAGCAGATTTAGTTTTAACTATTTTATCATTGACTATCTCATCCTCATCCAGCCAGGATAGATTCAAAGGAGTATCTTTGCCTAACCCATTAACCACAAAAACCTCATCATCGTCATGGTGTTTCTGAGTATTTGTGGTTTTATCAACCAAATTGGCTCTAACCGTTTCTAATTCTCTCAGGATGTTAACACAAGCAAAATCATTATCAGGGATCAAGACACCCATCTTAGAAGCTCTACTAATGAGTTCAGAATCAGCTAAAGCAGCAAAAGTATTGTTGTTATTGAGGTTGGTATTACCTTTCAGATTTCTGGCATTTATCATATTTGTAGCTCTCGTTTCCACATTCACGTGCTGGAGATGGGCGTTGCACTAACTGAATCGAAGATGTAGCTCAGGTGCAAGGGGTGGAGTAGGAATAATCTCCTCGCAGTCAGGATGAGGGAGTTGTACCGTGTAATCCATAGAATTCTTCAGGTCTGGTCCCACATCTCCCACCACCTCAGAAATCTGAGCCAAGTCAGCATTAGGAGTAGAAGTAGAAACACAAATGGGAACAATAGTTGGATTATTCACCTGTATAGTATGATCACTAGCAGCCATCTGATCAACAAGATCATGCTTGCAGTTATCATTTACAGGAGGTAAGAAAGCATCACCATGTTGTGGCATATCAGCAGCCATCTCTAGTGCCAGTTTCTCAATCAACAAGGGGCTATTAGCACCATTGTTCTCACTTCCAGAAGACATGCTATCAACAGATAGCTGATCTTTATCTTGAGGTGATGGTATGCGACAGGCTTTGCCACCACGATAAGAGGATGTTTTTGCATTTCCAGTCCTTTCGGAAGTTTTGTTGCTCTCATCAGGAGGTGTGTCATTTCGCTTGCGCTTGGGAGTCATATTCCTTAGATCTGCATAGTGCGGCACCTGGACAGGTTCTTCCTCCCGGACAGTGTTCCTCACCAAGACCTCCTCCACCTCATAATGAAAACGATAGAAGCGACCCCCTAAGCATCCCTCAGCCGAGGCAGGAAGCTTGTCAACCTCACGACACCCCAGTTTTACACGGACAGAAGAGGGACGGTTAAGGGTTGACATGTCTATGTCTAGAGTCACTCCAACCAGCCCTCCAACATAAGCCACATTCTTGTCACAGCGTTTATTTTGAGGTATCTTACTAACTCTCACCCAAGCTACTTCAAGCAACCCCTCTGATTCCACATCTTCAGACCAGGGAGTGATACGAACAACCACCCCCAAGGATTTGAGAGGGATATATTCCACAAATAAAGCCTTATCCACCTCCCTTTGATTAGGAAAACGCATCACATATTGGTTAGGGGCGATCAGGTGAGCCGAACACCACCACTAGTAGAAAACGGGCCTTTAGTCCCGGGCCTCCCCCCCCCTTTAGTCCCGGTTCTGTTACGAACCGGGACTAAAGGCCCTCCACGTGGCCGCTGTCTGGAGCTCGACCTTTAGTCCCGGTTGGTACTAAAGGAAATTTTACGAATTTTTTTTTATTTTTGTTTTGAATTTTTTTTCCTGATTTTCAAAATTTTGAATTATTTTACAATTTCATCTCTAATCACCCCTCATCATTGCTCAATTTAATCTATAATCTCTATTCTCTAATCACCCCTTATCATTCCAAATCGTCTAACTTCCCGGCCGGTCACCCATCCTGTGACTACTCCAGCCTGAGCACGCTTAACTTCCGAGTTCTATTCCCCCTAGTTTCCAAGTCTGCACTTGTTGTTTTCCTGACAATAGTAAGATGTCAATCCTATTAACCCTCACGAGTTTAGCTTGAGCATGAAGTCACACGTTTCACTGTTTGATTTTGAAACTATTATTCTAAAAAACAATAATTATTTAGTAACAATAATATTTCTTGAATAACTAGTTTGATCATAGTTTCACCACACTTTGACCACAGTTTGACCATATTTGACCAAAATTCAAAAAAACTGAAATAATTATTTAGTAACACTAATATTCTTGAATAATTATTTAGTAACACTAATACTTCTTGAATAAGTAGTTTGACCACAGTTTGACCAGATTTAACAAAAATTCAAAAAAACTGAAATTTGAGCATAACTTTTTTTCCTTTTAGAATTTGAGGATTCTAAAAATTTGCAAAACGGCCTACGGCCATCGAAATCGGATGCGGATTTTCGTGCTGAACATTTTGATATATTATACGTTTTTTTCCGACATCGTATGCAAAAGTTATAGCCGTTTTACTTTTTCATAACACTTTTTTGCAAAACATGTCCAAATTTAAGTTTTTTAATTTTTCTAACTAGTAGATGTAGTAATATAACTACATCTCGAAGGATTTTATTTTTTGAAGTTTTTATCATTTTCTTTTGTTTTTTCAAAACTGAAATGGCGATTAAGGGGGGGTAGAGTTTGAGACACGAACCTAATCTTTAGTCCCGGTTTGAGAAGCGAACCGGGACTAAAAGGCATCGCACCCTTTAGTCCCGGTTCGTGTCTCAAACCGGGACTAAAGGTCTCATTTGAACCGGGACTAATGCTCACATTAGTCCCGGTTCGTAATGCAACTAGGACTAATGTGTATACTGAGCTGTGACCAAAGCCCTGTTTTCTACTAGTGCTCCAACCTTATCCAATGTACTTTTCAAACTCATCTACCAACTGCTTAGTGGTAATCTCCCCCTCAACAATGATGATAATGACCTTAACAATACTCTCATTAGTCTGACTACTAATAGAGTAGTCATGAATGTAATGAAATCCCTGTCCCTTAGCTTGGAAAGCGCACATCACAGGTATGCACTCCCAGGGGAGAAAATCAGTGCAAATCACAGAAAGATGTCCCTTCTTACATCTAACACACAGAGCTTGCGGACACTTAACAGTGAGGTGACCCATGTTGTTACAGATTTGGCAGATCTCAGAAGAAATAGCTAGATTATCAGAGATTACAGGGGGCTCACGCATCTTCTCAGGAGGAATGACTTTGTCGATGTTGCGGTGATCTTTGCCGCCTCCATCAGCTCCCCAGCGTTCTTGACGAGCCAGGGTTTCATGCTGCGCCCCAGCAGCGTTCTCCCACCGATCGAAACCCGTCTCGCCTGAACCAGATGGGATGTTGGAGGAGGAGGCCCCTGTCGTCACCTTGCGAGTCCAGACGTGGCTGTCCCGGCCACGCCCGCGCCCCCCGCCGCCACCTCCAGTGCGGCCGCGGCCGCCTTCTTCGCCACGGCCACGGCCCTCTCCACGGTTGAAACGACCCCCGCCGCGGCCATGGCGCCCCGCACCAAACCCCTCTTCCCTCATCTTAGGTGGCTCACAGGAAGAAGCTGCAGCAGATCTAGGTGGTGGGGAAGAGACGACCTGAGCAAACGATCTAGTATCCCCACAGATTTCCCCTCCCACCAAGTGAAGGATGAATGAACCCTAGATTTCTCTCTCGCTGGTGCCTCCCAGAAATGGAGGAGGCAGTCTTCCAGATCTAAAATGGGGGGACGGGAAACTGCAGCGCGTCGCTTAATACCAGGAGGCGGAGTCGAAACCCTAGGCGCGGCTTGCCCATGGCGGTCGGATGTGCACGAACCCACGTGTCGCAGATCCGGGTGGGTTGAGCGGTTTTCTGCCGGACGGCGCCCAAGGATCCCCGGACCGGCCAGGAAAGGGATACCGGGTCGAGGCCCCTGAACCGCTCCCAACCCCTGAGGCCCCTCATGGATGCACGACGGCTCGCCGCGCGAGGACACGCCGGCGCATCTCTCCGGCGGTCGGCCCGTACGTATGGGGGGAGGAAGACGGTCCCAGACCCTAGCAAAGTGACAAGGGAAGGGGATAATGTACCCGATATCAATCACCTCATCAACGCGCAGGAAACGGGCATCCACCGTGCTGCCCCGGTCGTCGAGTAGCACAAGACGCAGCGCGTCCTATCGGAGAAGGAGCTCGCCGGTGGTGAAGGTGATGGAGCGCGCCGCCATGAGATCTGGGGAGAACGTGACCCGCCACCGTGCGTCCGCCATCCAGCCTTATGGATGAGATAGGAAGGTTGCTTCTAACCATCTGATTGATTTCAATTCTTTTATGATATGCATGGCAATATAAAAATAAGTTCATCACTGACATCTGCATGTGCGAACAAGAACCGAACAAAAGAAAGTCGAATGGACTTCATCCTACCTGGGTGTGCACCTGACTGCCTCAGGAGGCTCGCCCCCCATCCACTAGTAATACCATCGTTTAGCACATCAGCACCTTCAAGATATACAAAAACCATACAACTAAACTAGATTGCAGAAATGTAAATATGTACCTTCAATACATAAACTGACTTTATAGAATATATGGTTTCATGTGTGCTATAGTTGAGATGCATAAAAAAGATCTATTTATGGGCACCGAGATTAAACATGCGATATTGGCGGAATTCCCTGGGAGTCTAGACAAAGATAAACCACCCTGACATAGATCTACCGGCTGCTGGTATGGCATCGACTACAGGGCCCCATGAGCTCAAATTGAACAAACAAGAGGTGGAGCTTGCTCCAAAATGACACTTTCTGCACAGACAAAATTAAATGTCAGTCAATAAGATGGTGTGTGTGGTGGTGATGCATCCTCCCTTATTAAGTAAAAATGCAGACCTTGCTCTCTAGAATCTCTACCAACATTTTCTTGAACAGGTTCGCTGGTCCACACGACCACCTGTGCTGCTGGAATCGGTACGCCTTGAATGTGCTTGGCAGCTCACTCCTGACCTAACCACGCACAGATCCGAGCATCGTTAGGTTTGTTTCTTGATGGGTACTGTACTTCATACTTACATTATTTCTGACAGAGATGAAGCAAGTAAATAAAAGAGCATTTCTTTTGGCTTACTTTTACGGCGCCAACATACACGAACTTCCAGCCCTTCAGCGCGGTGCGAACAGCCAGGTCCATGTCCTCCACGGTCGTCCGGTCCTTCCACCCCCCGGCATCGTCGATCGCCGATATCCTCCAGACACCGGCGGTCCCTGGAAGATGCAAAAATCCCCAACGGTTCACTCACTCAGCGTGCTCATCTGGATGCTTGAGCTATCTATATGATGATGAAACCGAGTGTACGCACCGTTGAAGCCGAAAAATGAGTACACAATGGACCCGGCCTCCTGCTCGAACTTGAAATGGTAGTCCAGAGACATCTCCTGGAACCTCGTCAGCAAACACTCATCCGAGTTGACTGCACAACAAAACAGCACAAAGATATTCAGATATATTTTCAGAACAGTGTGTTTGTGCCTGAATGAACAGCAAGCAGAGTGCGCGAGTGCAGACGGACTGACCGAACTTCCAGCGGGTCTGGACGAGGGCGATGTCGGGGTTGTGCACGAGGAAGGGGACGGTGCGCAGGAGGAAGTCGGACTCGGGCTGGAAGTCGGCGTCGAACATGGCGATGAACTCGCACTCCTGCACGTACTCGTGCTTGAGCCCCTCCTTGAGCGCGCCGGCCTTGTACCCCTTCCGGTTCCCTCTCACCTCGTACTTGATGTTCACGCCCTTGCCCTTCCATCTCTGGCACTCGATCTCCACCAGGTCCTGATTAAAATGGAGCAGAAAATTCGATCAGCTTTATCTGGCATTGTGCAGTTGGGGTGATCTAATCTGCTGTCCAAAACTCTGCAGCAGGAAACACTCACTCATGCTGCCTTTTCAAAGGTTCAAAACTGCATCTACAATTTTAATACCCGGGAAATTTAAAGATTAATTTTCAAGATAATAGTTTGCAACAAGTGAAAGCAACAGTTCGCCTCAATTAATCGCAATTTCTCTTTTAAAAAGTGAAAACTAATCACATTTTCACAATTTTTTTCCCAAATATATGGTAGACCCTCTGTCTCTGCATCAGGGTATGCACACGGCCATATCACCGTTACTCCTCTTTTTTTCCCGCAAAAAAAAAAAAAATCGCCGTTTCTCTATCGGGGTTGGAGCCTGTTATGCACGGTTGTCCTAAAATAAAACATGCTGTTTAGTAGTACCCTAATGTTATCTGGCGACCGTTTCCCTGGAGGGGAACCCCAGCAAACCCCTCATAGCCACATGATCAAAATCTTATGGTGGTACTTTTCAGATGAAAAATGTGCTAAAATAAAAACACTAAGACTGCCAGGCGTGCCGTTCGCAGATGCCATCCTGGCCAGCAAACGGTGGCTGGGTTTTGAAATTATGGACATTTTTTGAAAAATGAAAAAGATTTAAAATCTCAATATTTTTCAAAAAATTAAACGAATTTGTAAATTCTGAGCATTTTTAAAACTTCGTCGCTTACTTGGCTCGTGCATGCTGACCAGCGAATGATGCTGCGATGTTCTCTCTTCGTGCATGCTACGAGGGTACTTGGGCTGAGTATGAAACTTTTGAGCTCATGCACCCTTCATGCACTATACCAGACGCACCCTAAACCCCTTCAACGGTAAGGTCAGATCAGCGACGGCACCAAAGTGCGCGGGGTGGATATATCCGGCCGGCCAGGAACGAATCCACGGACATGGTCGCCAATGTTGGAATCCGGCGCCCAGAATGCAAGAAAGCAAGAGTGCGCGCTAGCTAGCTAGCCTAGCTACGCCGCACACATTATCACCACATCTAGCAGTAACAATAATCATGTTAAATGCAATATTGTTGCTTCTAGTAGTTCTCTTGATTCCACTAATGATTCTCTTAGCCGAGTTACACTTGAGCAAGAAAATAGCTTATTGAAGGGAATTATAGAGAAAGGTGTTTACAAGAGCCTTGCTGAAAGTAAGCAGTTTGAGGAAATTGTACGCAAGCAAGGAAGGCACCGGAAGAACCAAGGTGTTGGTTTTGAATGAAAGTTCAATGCCAATGGAGTTGAGTGAGAAGAAGATCAATACCCCAAGATGAAGTTTGTTCCTCAACAAGAGAAGTATGATCCCACTTCTTTCAAGGGAACACAAGCTCAAGATGATCTTCCACCACAAGACCACAAGCTAAAAGGCAAGGACAAGCTTCAAGAAGAGATTGATGCATTTGAAGAAGCTCCTAAGGCCATGGTCAAGTGGATTCCCAAGACTACATCAAGTTCTACTTCATCAAGTATGACTACAACTCCAAGGATTCCCATCAAGTTGATGTGGATCCCAAAGAAGAAGAACTAGAGAGTTCTTGAGGGTGACTCCACCAACATACTTCACTCATATTCATTTTGGCAAGGATAAGTGCAATCAACTTTCATATCTTGCACTAGTTCAAGGAATCACAAACCCTCTTGTTGGTAAGACAAGGGACAAGGTAACCTAATGCTTTCATGGACATCATCATGTGTGTGTTTCCCTCTATGTCTATGGATATCCTTGTATGTTCCTTGTGGGACTAACCCGTGTAGGTATTGAAAGTGCAACTCACTCCAATGGATTGCTCCAAATGATCTACATCAACATTAAGCATCCACATCTTCAACACCTACATGAAGTCATCATCGACAAAACCCAAGGTTAGTTCATCCCTCTAAGGGGGGATATCACATCTAGGGGGAGCTTTACTCTAAAAATTGAGCTAAAGCAACTCTAATGATGTGAATACAACAATGCTTTATGTAAAAGTGGTAACCCCACTTGTGCTTAAACGATGCAAGGGATAACGGAAACGATTCCCAAGCTCTTCGTGATGCTAAAATCGACGAAGGTAGAAATCAAGAAAAGCATCAAGTGTTGATGGTTGACAAGACCACTAGTTTCAAGAAAAGGGCAAAGGGAAGAGGGGGAACTTCAAGAAGAACGACAAGCAAGTTGCTGCTCAAGTGAAGAAGCCCAAGTCTGGACCTAAGCCTGAGACTAAAGTGCTTCTACTGCAAAGGGACTGGTCACTGGAAGTGGAACTGCCCCTAGATACTTGGCGGATAAGAAGGATGGCAAAGTGAACAAAGGTATATTGGATATACATGTTATTGATGTGTACTTTACTAGTGTTTATAGCAACCCCTCGGCATTTGATACTGGCCAATGGAACTCTCCCAGCTATGTATCTACCAACAGTCTTCACAGCTCTATGAGCTTCGTCAACACCTCTCTTGCTCATCGGCCAGCATTTGGCAATCTTACTTGAGGTAGTGCATTTGCCAATGGTACCAGGCCCTTGAATACACCTATTGTAGTCATAGGTTGTGTCCAGCGTCAAGCGCTCAAGCGAGTGTGTGCTCTCAAGGATGTGAACCGTGAGCTCAACCAGGCTCTTGGCTGAACAGAATCCCGTGATCGTCATGTGTCTGAGGCGGTTATGCGACAAGTCCAGCTTCTGCCTCGGGCATTCGTCATTATCTCCGACAACAGGATAGTGTGTCATGACATACTCATTTACCTGCATATATATATATATGTAGGATTAACATCAAATGTCAATGTCGAAGTGTAATACGGTAATACCATAGATACATCTGAGAGATATGGATAGTGACTTACGTGTAGGGTGAAAGACTCCAAGGCAGGAGAAGCATCAAGAAAAGAAACCAAAGAAAAGAAGTCATAGCTTGGAGGGAAGCCTTTGGGGAGGACTGCTCTGAGTCTAATTTCCAAGTTCTTGAGGTGGGGTAGCTTGGATTGTAGCAACGGAGTGTTGGCATTCTGAAAAACGATAAATTCCAAGATTAATCATGTGTTCTTGCATCAAACTACTCTTATACACTGTTCCCTATATACTTGAATGGTCCCAATAATTTGATCATTATAAGATGGTAAATGCACATACCTCGCTACGACCAACCAAAATAAGACTCTCAACATTCCGTGTGATGGACGGAAGACTAGTGCGAGCATAAAAAAGAACACCAGACGAGCGTGCAGATGATAACTGTACATGCTTAAGTTGAGAACAATTTCTCACGTAGATTTCTGGCAAAGCGCTGTCATAGTTAAAATAGCAGAGGTTTGGAGCATCAATCTCTACAACCCGCAGCATGTTGCAATGTTGAACATCAAGTATCTTGAGATGTTGCATCGTACAAGGTATTTTCAAGCAAATTATCCCATGGCATGCGAATATTCTGAGCTCCTCTAGGGTAGAAGATTTTGAAAACAAGTGCTCCAATCCTTCCTCGGTAGTGTGGACAAAAGACAAACTTACAGTTTTCAACCTTCCCAAGGAGCCAAGTGTTGATGTGGGATGAAAAGTGCAAGAGCCGATGTTAAGAAACTGAATTGAACTTGCAGCTCCCTCATCAGACAAAATTGAACACGGGAATTTGTAAATTTTCTTCATGGATAAAGGCATCTCCAAGTAAAGATCTTTAAACCCAGACTTAACGGTTCTTCGGAGCCACCTGTCCAGGTAGGAGGCTTTGATATTGGTGCAAGGGGTAAGAATAAGGTTAAGTGTCTCCACCTTCACCCCTTTGTCATGATGGTTTTTAAGAATTTTGTCAACTTTGTCAATGAGATAGATTTTTCTTTCCTCAAATTTTATGTGATTCAACCGAAGCGCACAATCGTTGAGTATGAGTTTGGAATAGCATCTCCAGGAACGCAAAAATGCATGAGACACACAGGCAGCACAAGCAGCGTCTTGTATTGGTAAGAGAGAATGTATACGATGTAAGATGTCCTGCAAAAACAAGGTTCATCAGTTGTACTGTAGTATCTATTAGCTGACTGCAATAATAAACATAATCGAAGACCAGTAAAGTAATGAATGAAGATGACAATGCATCAATAGAGCCAAGTAAATGTAAATATCGTTGGAGGAGCACGGGCAAACAGTCGGTTTGTTCTTTTTCCTATCGTCAAAGTTCTATGCCCAAATGTAATACTCCCTCTCTCTCAGTTTCAGGGCGTGCGCGTACCCCTAGGTCGTCAATTTGACCAACCTAATACAAGTCATATATTGCAAAAAATATACCAATATAAACTTCAGATGTTCTATTTTCAAACGGTATAATTTTTGTGTTATATAGTTTATATTAGGGTGATAAAATTGGCAACCTAGGTATACGCGCAGGACTTGTAAACTGAAACGGAGGGAGTACATATTCTTGTGCCAGCAGTTCTGATAAAGAATTACTTGTGTCTGAATACTTTGTTGACAGCAAAGTAAAACATACCTCTGGTAGTTTGTCAAAAAGAGTTTGTTGTTTCATATTCTCAGCAACTTGAGGAATATCAGTAGCACCTTTATGGTGATTTATTTGAGCCGACGAAGCCTTTGATCCACTACTATCTGCAATACAGCAGAGAAGGTAATATGTAACAATTTTACTTAAGCAACTGGGAGAAGATAAGTTAAATGTGGTGCACATAAGCCAAAATAGTCAGTCCGGCTATATAGAGTCAATAATCTGAAAATTTGTTTACATGAGCTCTTAGAGAGCTATATTTTTCTTTTTACATTCACATAAAAGAGTATAGTACTACCTAGCACGCTAACCCGAGCATCCATTTAGGATGGTTACCGATGGTTGAAACTGTTTGGGATATAAGAAATAACCGAGGAGAGTATACGTACTTGCAGCAGCCGTATGACGTTTCCGCAGCCAACAGCACCGATGCCGATGCCGTGTCCTGTGCACCGCGTCGAGGATCGCCACGGATCGAGATCGGAAAAAACATAGGTGCCGACGAGGGGGCGACATGGATGGAGGCTCGAGGAGAGAGAGACGGCGGCGGGTGTCAGTTAGGCTTGAGGAAGGAGGTCGCGGTGAGATCTGGCGCGGCGACGGCGGAAATTAAGGTAGGGACTTGGATCCGCCGACCGCCGCTCTATCTTTACTTATCCGCCCAACGCCCGACCTGACTGGTATTGTCCCCTAGGCCCAACAGCCCAGTTAAAAGATCGATCGCTGAAGGGAATAAAAAGGTAAAAATAAATAAAGACAATCGAACTCTACTCAACTGGGTTCCCCTGCGCCTCGCGAGCGGACGGACGGCGAGTCGGCGTTGCCGCGCTGGGCTGACCGGCTGAGCAAGGGGCGACGCGGCCGGCGGATGGGCGACGAGCGACGCGGCGGCCGGCGGTCGGCAAGCCTTGGCTGTGGCTTGGGAGGGCAGCCAGATTTGCTAGTTTCTATTACCTCCGTCCCAAAAAGAGATGTATCTAGGCACTCATAATGGGGATTGAATTTACACCGGAAGAGAGAGAAAGAGGATCTCTACTCCTACCTAGAAGAACGCCCGTGCGTTGCAACGGGGCCACATTACAAATCCTCACACGCACACTCTCTCCCTCCCTCTTCCTCACTCTCTTTCCCCCTCTCCCTCTCTCTAACACACACACACATATCCATCTTATTGGGTACGGGACCATAATCCATCTATTTCACACACACACGCTAGTGCATAACAATATGGATTATGTGTATTATATTTGCCACCACAACTGAGGAATTAATTTCATGTAAATCGGCCAGCCACAGGTCCAAGAATACGGGGAGGAGGTGGCCCGGGGCGGCGTCGGCGCCGTCCGGCGCGGGCCACGGGCCCGCTTCCAAGTGCGTCTGCGCGCCGGCCACCCACGCCGGGTCCTTCAAGTGCCGCTTCCACCGCACCAACTCCCAGGGCCACGGCCACGGCCAGGGCCAGGGAAGCCGCCCTTCTTCGCCCCCTTCACCGGCCGCGGCCAACGCGGTGCCGCGGCACCCGGCCTCACCATCCTCGTCCTCCGGCACCGTCGCGACCCAGTGACGCAGCCCAAGCATCGGCCTCGAAAATCAAGAACGCTCGACAACGGAGAGGGAAGGGAAGATCATATACATGTCATAAGAAGGGGAGTTTATTTACTGCTCCCTCGATGTATTGTTTCCTTTGTTTGGAGATTGATTAACATCCGTGAGTTAAGGTAAGGTTAATGTGATTGAGTGATTTAAGGTAAGGTTAATTAATTTAGATTTGATCTTTAGAGATTGTTCGTGATTGATTCTACATTACTAAATATAACTTGCGCCAGTATGGAAAGTTCTGATTTGTTCAGATTTCTTTCGTTGTGTGAGAGGGTGACGCGAAAATAAACCGATGAAGTGGGGGAGGGGACGAAAAAAAAATCTACGAAAAAAAACCAACGAAGATGGGAGGAGGTACAAAAAAAAACCATGGGAGGTGGGACGAAAAAAAACCTGGAAGCGAGACTACCAACTTCTCCATTAGGAGTAGAGATGTCTGAGTTGGTAGGATTGCGTCCACGGTTTATTTTCGTCCCACCACTTTCGTTCGGTTTTATTTCGTCTGGTTTTATTTTGTCCCTCTCCCACTGGTTTATTTTCGCAGCACCTCTCACACAACCGAAAAAAATATAAAAGGATCAGAATTTTCTATGCAGGTGCAACTTATATTTAGTAATGTATTTATATGCGAAAGAATCAATCACAATGAATCTCTAAAGAGCAAATCTAAATTAATTAACCTTACTATAATTCGTTCAATCACATTAATTAATATTTTCATACATCTCCACTCCTACCACCACCGCCACTTCAGTACCTCTTGTTTTTCTCCCTCCACCGATTTGTTTCTATACAGAAACCCCTCCACCGATTTTTTCCCAAATTGAAACCCCTCCCGTCCTGTCATCTCCCGGAACGCACCCTCAGACGACTAGGGTTCCATCCGCCTTCGCCTCACCTGCGACAACCCAATCTCCTCGCTCCACGTGATTCCCGGGGTGCCGTTCCTACGGCGGTGCACGGGGACTCCGATGCGGAGGCGCGCAAGGGGGGAGCATAGGAGCGGAGGCCATGGCTGGGGACCAGGTACGCCTCGACTAGGTCGTGCGTAGGATGCCCTCAAGTAGGTCCATGTCGTAGCCCAGGTCAGGATCGGACTAACAACGGCAACGATGACCACTCCGTTCGACCACGCCCATATGGTCCCAAGCCCCCAGGTCTGATCCCGGGTTCAGAACAAACCAAAAATTGGTCTACTTCAACGCTGATCTCCCGTCTTCAATAGTGGTGGCAGCGGCTCTGGCTATGACGAGCATCAGTCACGCCTCTATAGGAGCTTCTATGCCATTCATCTGCCTTAAGGTGGGCTTGAGAAATCTGCCCTTTATTTATATACAAATTGGCTTATTTTTTCAGATGGCACAACCGCACAAGTACCACTAACAACAGGTTTGAACCAATGAGTATTTTGATCTTGCTGTATTGACCAGACGATGTATATGGAGGTGTCTTCAGGATCGATGATGCATCCCTACGTAGTTCTCCTTATGCTGCTTCTCATTGATTTTTTCAGTATTACCTTTGTTCCCATATGGCTGCAAGCAACCTTGAGAATATAAGCTAGCTCGCTCAGCGTGGGGCCGCCGAGGACAACGCCCAGCTCACTACCAAGGTCATCCGCACATAGGCGCCGTGGAACAGCAGGAACAACACTGACAGCAGCACTGAGAGCAAGTTGCGATGCATGTGGCGACTTGAGGATATGTATCTATCTGCTCCTCCGCCTTCAACTTTTTTTTCCTTTCCCCTTTTTACTTTTTATGCAAATGGATAAATATTTTAGGTTGTGTGTCCTCTCTTTTCTTTTAATGCTCAGGTGTGTCATCTTGCAATGGAAGATTATCCATATTGGCAGCTCCTATTTTTTCATATGTGCTTTACTCTTCATATTTTGATGCCTATGCATTTAACTGAAAATGTATATGGAGGACCAAAATGCTTCCTGGGAAAGTAACCGGAGCAGGAACTAAAATTATTCTACCTATTTTTTTATGTGTGCTTTATTTTTACTTTTCTAGCAGTGTATAATTGTTGTTTGTGAATGTTAGGATTGAATTAAACTTCATCCAAATAGAATAGCACATGTACAATGTCTTGAGCAACTGTTTTCTTTCAATGCAAGTTCTTATTTCTTGTTCCACTCGATCATATTCATGTACATCTACTCAGTTGAATGAAATCACGTTTCTTCTTTTCAGTGAAGGCCTTGCTTGTGTGTAACTGCTATGATGAGTACCCAGGGCTGTGGTGGCAAGTGTTGGTTTGAGGGTGGCATACTGGCATGTATCAGGAATGGAGGGGAGAGAGAGAGCTAGAAGATGATAAACATGAGGAACATGTACTTCCGTGAAAAATTAATCCAAGTTCAAAATGGAATAAGGCGCTTAGTTTTGTTTCCAGTTTTGAGCCCCAAGAAACAGCAGTAAGTGGATGATGCATCGAGTAGCACTAGAAAGAATTCAATTGTGGTTTACATATTGTTTTAGACATGGAAATATTTCCGTGCATATATTCATTTTAGCTGCCCAATTGTCTGTTAGTACCCATTGTGTTTGAGCAAAATGTAGGAATGAGATACACATGCAATGTAAGAAACAGAGAAAGGAAGCTGAAAGTTGAAAGCATTATATGTTTTTGTGACTATACACATTAGTATTGCCTTAAAATTGAACAAGGAATATTTTTGTTTGGTATGTACCACAAAATGTGTTCATCCAGTAGGTGATGGTTTGGTCATTCTTCTCCAAGGTGTGGATCTATTTGGACTTTTGCAGCTATGCTTGTGCCTGGTTTTACTGATTAAGAGACATCTCCAGATTATTGGTTATCTGGCTATATTTTTCAACTTTATAAGCTTTGTGAGTTCTTGAGATCCTCCTCGTTTTAGCTAATTAAGTGTTCTGTATAACAGTGATTTTGCAGAGATATTGGATGTTAACTTATTCATATCCTAATCCTAAAGATCATACGACAATACTTGATAGAATTGTGCCTATGAAGTGTACCCTAAAATTCTTTAAGAACCGACTACTACCTGCCCTTTTAAAGAAACATGCAATCATTATGGATTTTCAAACTAATACATTTCTTATTTTCAGTGCTTTATGCTGAAAATGCTCAATTCTGACATGTTTTGTGCATTTCCGCCCATGCAGGTTGTAGAACTAACAAAATTTGTCTATTGGGTTTCCAACAGGTTGGAGACTGATCTTTAAAATCTGAGGTGGCGAGTCAATTATCATGGACTATAGACAACCGATCCAATTCTCGGAATGGGTCAATTGCTTGTCCAAAGAATGAGAGCCAACAGTGGACGTTTCATTTCTCTTCACCTAAGGTATTAATTATTTCAAATGAAAAATTTGTGGTTACTATGCAGTACAAGTGAATTTTCTTCACACACATAAGCCATGACATATTTGAGCCTGACATGCTCACCTTCTCGGGATGCTACTTTGGGGGTGGCGAATCGAGTTAATTGAACTAGGTGAAATACATAAGAGCTAGAAAACACTGTTGTAAGAGATCAATACTCATTTGTGGTCATTAGAAGTATGGTCTTCCCAGGTTTTTACAGTTACACCATTACTGTTAAACTTGTAGCAGGAAATCTACATTGATACAGAACGCTAGCATTGCAAATACCCTCTTAACAATTGAAGAAGTAGTCTTCATGATCAGGGCCTTGGGGTTTGGGAAGGGCGCCCATATCTTGCATCAGGGGATGTATATGGAGCATCAGAGACATTAGCACCTGGGACAGACAGTAGGTCCGAGGCGATCGTTTCACTGTAGGAAATTTATTTGAAGGTCTTCATGATGGCATAACTCTATGTAGACTGACGTGTCGATTATTTTGGCATGCATTTATTTGCCCAACATTATCCAGATGCTTATTTCCATTACTATGACATCATGCTTAATTTATTTCACAAAGTGATTGCTCCATCATACATATAAAAGGAAATTGCACAAATGCACCATGGCTATCCAGTATATCAAGCAAGCTTGGGTTTCGATATCTAATGCAGATGGAGTCACAAATTTGAGAAGAAGATATTCTTAATGTTGACAAGGAACTAATTCTTTCATTTCTATGGAATATGTTCATTCATATGCAGGTAAGAAGGTTAATGTAAACATGCCTTTCAGTATCCCATTACTCCTGTCGAAGTTTTGTACTGTTAGATTGCACCTTTTGTTTGTATTAAGATCTAAAGTAATGGACTTGATGTTCAGTTTTGGTTTTTCACTCAGTTCATAAACAACATTACAGTAGGATATGTTGTTCTTGAGTACTATACTCCGAGCCCACCCTCACCATGATCAACCCCGTCTACCCGAGTCCACCTTTTGCCATGAAGGGCCACTCTGCGGCAGCTAGGGGGAGGACCAGGAGGTTCTCATGCCCGCGGCCCGACACTTGTCACACTCCACAAGCTGATCCTACCTGCAGAGTTGGTGGCGCAGGTGGGTGCCGGCAATGAAGAGACCATGCTGCGTATCGACGCTCCGCCTTCGACTGCATCTTCAACCTCAGTCGACAGTGCCATACACTGCTTCTTCAACATCCGTCGTGACCCTTCCTCCTGGACGCCAAGCTTGCCATCCTGCTCGCTACCAAAATGCTTGACAAAAGTTCACAAAAAAAAAGAGGATCCCGTGCTCGGGGTCAATACCGCAGGGTCATTGACTTGGTTGGTCTCTTCGACGTAACTGGCATTGGAGTGTCCATGTGGTTGGAGAGCCTACTTCTCAGGGATGCCGATGCTATCGTGCTCATTGTACACGCTGGCATGACGGTGTTGAACTTCTGGGAGCAGGTCAGCAACCGCCGCCTCTCTTGGACCAAGTAAGCTTTGCTGGCCATCCCATTTTCTTGTTTCTTTTTTCTGATTGATGATTGATTCGATTTGCATGGAGGAATTCTGTAGGAAATAGTACAAGCTAACTCAAAATCATCTCTTTGCTGACCAGTTGTGTAATTATAAAGTGAAATTAAGCTACCAAAATGATTTAGCTTGGTAGAGAAGTTTTGAATAATAACTTGGTTTAGTTACCTAGGCAATGGAGATCCCATGCAAATTAACAATGAAAGGTCGATTGGTATCTAACAATCTCCTTTTCTTTCTGCTCTCCGTTTTTAGAAAGTAGAAACTCTGCCCGAAGCTGGTGCACATCGGTTCTGGGTTGGTATATTTCCTTATGTAGCCTCTGTTCAGGTAAATCAGACAAAGACATGGGGACTATATGTAGCCTCTCTTTTTACACATCTCTGTTATTGTTAATAATGAGTCTAACAATGAACTGACTACATCTCCATCTTTTCACCTTTGTTACCACAGAGCTTCTAAAAGGTCCGATATATTATGTCGATAGTTTAAGTCTCCCATTTTGATTGCCCTGATTTGCAATTTGTGGGCGGGGGACAGAGGAAAGTTCTTTTCTCAGTGCAGTTACATTGTTGTCAGGTCCTACATTCTCCTTTGATTGTTCAAGCGAAGGTTCTAGAAAACAACATAACCATGTATGCTGCTTCTTTTAGCTGTGGCTGACAGGTGGGAGGCGGGCACGCGAAACTCCCTTACAATCCATACAAATCCTACGTTGGAACCACCTCGATGTTCTTCGCCAGCTTCGTCGCATCGATCATGTATGTATACTATTGGATCCTGAAGCCCCAAGTCATCTTCGGTTCCCATGATTATTTAGCAAATGTAGAAAAACATTGTTGTTTCTATTATGTGCACACCGTTGGCTAGGAGTTTTCCCACTAGATCTAAATATTAGGAAGGATATATATTGTGATTTCTTAAGGGCCTCATTATTGTTGGTGTTTTTTGCTTTCAAAAATTAAAACACCTAGGTGATTATCCTAGCTATCATATTTGTACAAGCAAGATTATCATAATAACTAAGCAATTTTTTCTTCAGGTTATTATGCAGTTTAGATAGTGAGTTTTCTTTTTGCAGAATTATACAGTGCCTAATTTGATTCAACAAGGATAATGATATTGCAAGGCTTAAAAAATGCAGACTATGGTCACTTTTTATGCCAAGCTGGAAATTTGACGTGCCTTAAAGCACCTACAGCCGGACTTGGCAAATCCGGTCAGTCCTCAAAAATCGACGTCCACGTCCTTGTATCTCATATCAAATACTAAACCATGCAACCTCGATAAAACTACGTAACCATGCAACCTCGATAAAACTACGTAGATTATGAAATGGACATACAATCGAATATAGAAATGCACTATCCATTCACGGAATGCACTATCCGTTCACCGAAGATCGCCAAAGTTCACATAATGCACATAAACGATGTAAAAGTTTAAACTACATTTAAAAACTTGAAATTAAAGTGGAGAAGGTGGATCTTCACCACTTCCTTGTCGGCCCTTTCCCCTTTGGTCTGACGACATAGCTGTAGGCGTTGGCGGATGGTGGAGGATAGTCTGAGTTATCGGACGAGGCGCCGTGGTCGTCGACGTCGTCGGAGAGGACGATGAGCCCTTGAGCCGTCGGATAGCCCTGTCCTACTGCTGCTTGAGCTTTGCGAGCCGCATCCGCCACTGCCTTCGCCGCCTTGTGCTCCTACTGCGGTGTTCTTCTGGTGGAGCCGTTGAGCGTCCGTCTCCGCCATCGTAGGCGACCGGCGGTAGACCCAAGCGAGGAGCCGCTCATCCTCATCGGGCTCCGTCGGCTACCCGCAGTGGCGACACATGTGCTCCGCCGCGTCCCTCTCCCTTGCACACTGCTTCTCGCGGCGGGCGGCGCACACCTCCTATTCTGGCATGTGCGTCCGGGCCGGCGGGGTGGGCACAAGCACCCACCGCTGCCCTTGTGAAGCTGCGCGCGGGCAAGGAGGGGCCAGCTCCGGTGTCCGCGCTGCACCGGCTGGGGAGAGGCGAGGCTGGAGATCCGGAACTGCCCCCTGTGTCCACCTTGGACTTATGGAGGGCAATGCAAAGGGCCAACTCCTCGTCGACATCAAGGTCGGAGTCGGAGCGGCTGCCGGCACACGACATGCTTGTCGGAGTGGATCGGAATCGAAGAAATCGGAGTAGAGGGAGAAAAAGAGACGGCGCGAGAGCGGAGTGAACTAAGTTAGGGTTCCCGGATTATGGGGATTGGATTTTTTTTTGTGGACAGAGTGGGGTTGGGGTGGGTCGGGTCCGACGTGTGTGTACCCCATATCCGCCCTACTGGTGGGCTGGATCTGAGGGGTGCCGGTCAGGTAGGGCGGTTTGAGGCGCTCGGGTGGGTTGTTTTTTTTCCGGTCAGTGACCGGGACGTCCGCTCGAGCGTTTGGGGCGGGTTTGGGATGCCTGGCTGTAGATGCTCTTATGCTTATATATGCAACCAATAATTTTTTTGGGATGCCTGGCTGTAGATTCTCTTATGCTTATATATGCAACCAGTAAATTTTTTGAAATGACCGTGGCAACGCACGGGCATTCTACTAGTCTTTTTTAACAAGGGGGTGAAGAGAGAAAGAGATTTTTTTTTAGGTAAAGAGAGAAAGAGATAGAAAGGGATTTGGGGAGACCGCCGCGCCCGGGCCTGGGAGAGAAAGCGAGCGGTGCTGCGGTGACTCTACAAGGCCCAAACTTTTTTCACACGTATAAGTCAACCTCTCAATGACAGCGGGGTCCATTGCTGCGCTATGTGGGTCCAAAGGATGACGAGAAACCCGTGGGGTCACCTCACCCTAGAGCCACAGCGATAGCTCCGCCCTTTTTTTTCATGCTAGTATGTATCTCATTTAGGCCAACTCTAATCAATCCCTAGAAATATAGAAGAATCCGATGGAGTAAACCTTTAGTGAAGTATATTTACTTCAGTAAGTTTGGTCAGACCTAACCGATATATATTTACTCCACTAAATTTTGGTCGGACCTAATTGATCTCCTAAATATAATGGAGTATTTTTTTTCTAACTTATTCATTTCTAATTTACATTTCAACTACATATTAGCACAGATATGAAAATCAAACATAATTTTATTTTTTATAACTTATTCGTTAGGTTAGGTGCTCTCAAGTACGTTGGTCTAAAAACATAAACATGGATTATTGCTTTAGTGAACCTTCGAACGGCCTCCAAGATTGTGTCTTCACCAATGCGGACATAGTCATCAACTGCATCGGCTGAACAACCATATGCCAAGACTCGAACAACCGCAGTGCACTTCATCAGAGGGCTTGCACCTACCACTCCACTTGCATTTCTTCGGAGTTTGAACCAGTCATCATACTTCTCAATGGCTTTTGCAATGGTCAGAAAAAGACTTGTGTGCATCCAAAAGCGCCAGCGAAAATATGGCTAAAGAAACATTCACTACATACAACCTATTTTTGTTCTTCTCATATAACCTCGATATACATGCTAGTGAAACATAGCTATCACTACATACAACCTGAATATACATGCTACTGAAATATGGCTAAAGAAACTTTTTTTTTTTGCGGGTGATATGGCTAAAGAAACTGAAGGTGCATCTTTAGTCTTGATCCTAGAAATATGATGGTTATACTTTGGGCCTTATGGACACGAACTAGGAGCACTCGGCGATGATGCTCACCGGAATCTCACCCGCTGCTCTGCTGTCTAGGGATCAGTGCATAATCTCTACTTCTAATGTTTGAGTTGGTGGGATTGCGTCCACGGCTTTTTTTCGTCTGGTTATTTTTCGTCTGGTTTATTTTCATCTCACATCCCACCACCATATTTTTTTCACGTTGGTTTTTTATCCTCACAATGAAAACTTTCCTAACCTTTTCAAAATTTCCTAACTAGACATGTTACAAACGGACAAAAAACGATAGCACGTTACCAATCAATAAAATTCAGTTTCATGACCATCAATTCTAAATCGTAACTTTCCTAATGCTCGTTTCGTTGGTTCGTTTCGTGTGGTTCTCTCCCTCGTCGCTCGTCCCCCGTAGCCGCACATGGGCCAAGCCCCGAAAAGCCCACAACACACACACGCAGCACATGGGCTAGGTAGGGTTAGCGCCGGCTCTAATCTCATCCCGTCCCTCGTCTCATCAGCCGCCGCTCGCTATCGTCGGCACCACATCGCCGCTGCGCCCGCCCACGCGTGCTCGACGCTGCAGCCCCTGTACGCCGCCCCGATGACCTCCTCCGCGGCCCTCCCGACGCCGACCATGGGCTGCCTCCATCGTCGTCATCAGGATCCGTGACCTTGACGACCAACCCCTCCCCTTCCTCCTTCGCCCCATGGCTGCTCTGCCGCCGCCGGAGATGGTGGTTCTGCGGCTGAAGCGCGGCAAAAAAGAAGTGTCACGGAGGAAGGAGACCATCGACAACCAGTTCCTCGGCCGCAGGAGCACGTGTAAAGTGACGCATCTACCACAAGGAGATGCCCTTCGAAGAGGATTGCAACGACGACGAGGCGGAAGCGGGCCGCGGGAATCCGTCCAGGGGACGGCGGCGAGGGGACCAGCGCGGCAAAGGCGGCTGCTCTTCCTCTACCCGTGGCCATGAAAACGACCACAGACCACCGCTGAGCTCTGGTTCGATAGGTATGATTTGGGGGTCGTTGATGCTTGTTGGACGATTTATTGTGGTAGATTTTGAGATTATTAGATATTTGGGAGTTCCCATTCTATGATCAATCTCGGAAAATATTGTTGCAGGTTAGTATAATCAACACGCAAATTGGAGGATCACTTATGGAATTCATTTATACAAAATAAAAATCCTAAGGCAGTAAGGCTCCTCTTTATTTTGTGTCTAATTACAGAAATATTTTTTTTTATCTGAGGTTTTGTAGAGTTGTAAGAAGCATTGTCCATAATAGAAAGCTTAAGCACACTGCTCTCGTGTGTACCAATATAGAGTATGCTTAGCTTCCATGATCATAATCTCGTATGCAGGCTTGTGTTTTGAATTTCGGCCGAAAAAAATGGATTTCGGCCGAATTTCGGCCATCTCGGCCTGGGGCGAAATCTATCTTTGGCCGAAATTGGTCAATTTTGACAAATTTTAGTCAAATTTCAGTTAGATTTTGGTCAAATTTCGGCCGAAATTTTTGAAAATGACCGAAATTCGGCCATCTCGGTCTGGGGTGAGAAAAATCTCAAACCGAAAACCAAAACACAGATGCAGGCAACTTATGGGCCTCCTTGTCTACGCTTGATGTTGTCAAAGGAAACATTGCTTCTGCATGTCTAATAAGATCAATGAAGAAAAGGAAACTGCAGTTTGAAGGATATGCTGGTGAAGATGCTGAGGAGCATGAGGTTACAGAAAATATGTCTGGTATGAACTAAACAAGGTTTGAGTATCGAGTCTTGGGATGTTAGAGAAGAATTTCAAATATCAACACTAAGCTCAGAAAGGTTCAGTCGTATACATAATGTGAAAGACTACACACAATGTGAAAGACTATAATTTTGAAATTGACATTTCAGAAATTTTGAAATTGAAGAATGTGCGTTGCTATGGGCGACATACAAGTAAGTCCGTGATCAATGCAGCAGTATTGAAACATACACATGTTTTTGCTTGATATACTTTTGAATGCAGTAGTTCACAGATTCACTCGTGCTTGTGCCTCCCGCCTGACTTGTTCTACTTACCGGACTTCTTCAGGTTAGTTAGATTGCTCATAAATTGAGTGAGTCTGCCTATGCATTTTTAGTTGCTCAGCTTCTGATAAGTAGCAGCTTTATATGATATTCACAGTTCACTTAATCCTAGCAGGTCACTCACCGATCACCATGCATATTTTTTTCAATGTTCAAATATATTTCTTACAAAGGACCAAAATATATGGCTTAGTAAGTATTCTCTAACAAAACCAGGTAGGAAAAATACTTGAAATAACTGCACTGTGAATACTTGTAAGAACTGACGGCAATATTTTGTGTCCCAAATATATATGTTGCTTTCTGAAACAGGTGATTTTGGGCTGGCTAAAGTATTGCCTTCTCATGATTTAGCTGCGTCAGTAAGTTATTCTTGCTCAACCCCTAGGTAGGTGTTTCCCTTTCTAAGTTGCTTATGATTTGATAAATTGTGTCTTCTTTTTCTTTTTTTTACGAGGTTATAAATTGTGTCTCTTCTAAAGGTTGTAGGAACTCCCAGTCACATGTGCCCTGACTGAGGGAGGAGATGAGGGGGAAAAGGATGTCATGAACGACGGAGCCAAAGTGATGGCCACCGATGTCCAGGCCTACCTGCAGAATCTGCCAAACACGTCGCACACCTCGCGACATGTCACCTCCTTGTCGCTGTTGTACGCCATGTAGAGTAGCTCCAGATCAGGTACATGAGCAACTGCATCTATACATCCATCTGGCGCTGTAATTAGTCTTGCGATTTAATTAGCATTAATAAATGGCCAACTAATGCCATTACTATGCAAGTACCTTTTCTCTTTTTGATAAATAATTGTAATCCTAGGTATCCTGATATTATGGTTTTTGAAGGCTTAGAAATCACATAACTTGCCTTGGAAACTGATCTATCAACACATATTCATCACCGGATTACAATCTACAACAAGATGCCAAAAATGCCTAGGTGCTGGTATATTTCTAATACTCATATCTGAGAGTATGAGTTATTTCCCGAATGAATTCTTCTGTGCAGCCTATATAATTTTAATTATTCTATAGGAGACTATACGGCAATCCTTCCAAGCATTAATTGTTCTGATAATAGTAGAGGGCCTCCATGCACAGGGTAAATATTGAAGCTTTGACCTTACGCAGTAGTAATTTTCGGAGCTATGCTAACTTTGTCATTGCAGTTTGTTTCGTAGGCCCCATTTTTACCATATTGGCATAGGTTAATACACAATTACAATGTGCTCATATTCTTTGAAATACTTTCTGTTCGATAGAATTGTTTGAACCTTGCGATCATTCAAAGAAAATTATACTGTCAAACACATTAATTCTTGAGCAAATTCTGCTTATTCCATTTCAATAAAGTGGCTTGTTTGAAACCATTTTTGCGTGTGTGCAGAAGATAGGTACAGACGCAATGTTCTGAAGTTGGATTACTTTTCAAAGAGACTCTACAGTGGATGTTGGTTGGTAGTCCATCTAGGAGGATCTGCTGTTGGGAAACGTAGTATTTCAAAAAAAAATCTACGATCACGCAAGATCTATCTAGGAGAAGCATAGCAACGAGCGGGGAGAGTGTGTCCACGTACCCTCGTAGACCGAAAGCGGAAGCGTTTAGTAACGCGGTTGATGTAGTCGAACGTCTTCGCGATCCAACCGATCAAGTACCGAACGCACGGCACCTCCGCGATCTGCACACGTTCAGCTCGGTGACGTCCCTCGAACTCTAGATCCAGCTGAGGCCGAGGGAGAGTTTCGTCAGCACGACGGCGTGGCGACGGTCATGATGAAGTTACCGGCGCAGGGTTTCGCCTAAGCACTACGACGATATGACCGAGGTGTGTAACTGTGGAGGGGGCACCGCACACGGCTAAGAGAAACTTTGATGTGCTATTGGGGTGCCCCCTGGCCACGTATATAAAGGAGGAGAGGGAAGAGGTGGCCGGCCCAAGGGGGCGCGCCAGGTGTGGGGAATCCTACTAGGACTCCGCAGTCCAAGTAGAATTCCCCTCCTCTTTCCTATTCCTAGTAGGAGAAGGAGGGAAGGAGGAAGAGGGGAGAAGGAAGAAGGGGGGCGCCACCCCCTCCTAGTCCAATTCGGACCAGCCCATGGGGGGGCGCGCGGCCACCCCTTGAGGCCCTTCTCTCCTTTCCCGTATGGCCCATAAAGGCCCACTACTTCCCCCGGTGAATTCCCATAACTCTCCGGTACTCCGAAAAATATCCGAATCACTCGGAACCTTTCCGATGTCTGAATATAGCCTTCCAATATATCGATCTTTACCTCTCGACCATTTCGAGACTCCTCGTCATGTCCGTGATATCATCCGGGACTCCGAACAAACTTCGGTCATCAAATCATATAACTCATAATACAAATCCTAATCTCGATCTATGCCAACTCAACAAACACCATCGGAGACACCTGTAGAGCATCTTTATAATCACCCAGTTACGTTGTGACGTTTAATAGCACACTAAGTGTTCCTCCGGTATTCGGGAGTTGCATAATCTCATAGTCATAGGAACTTGTATAAGTCATGAAGAAAGCAATAGCAGCAAACTAAACGATCATAGTGCTAAGCTAACGGATGGGTCATGTCAATCACATCATTCTCTAATGATGTGATCCCGTTCATCAAATGACAACTCATGTCTATGGCTAGGAAACTTAACCATCTTTGATTAACGAGCTAGTCAAGTAGAGGCATACTAGTGACACTCTGTTTGTCTATGTATTCACACATGTACTAAGTTTCCGGTTAATATAATTCTAGCATGAATAATAAACATTTATCATGAAATAAGGAAATAAATAATAACTTTATTATTGCCTCTAGGACATATTTCCTTCAGTCTCCCACTTGCACTAGAGTCAATAATCTAGTTTCACATCGCCATGTGATTTAACACGAATAGTTCACATCATCATGTGATTAACACCCATAGTTCACATCGCCATGTCACCAACACCCAAAGGGTTTACTAGAGTCAGTAATCTAGTTCACCTCGCCATGTGATTAACACCCAAAGAGTACTAAGGTGTGATCATGTTTTGCTTGTGAGAGAAGTTTAGTCAACGGGTCTGACACATTCAGATTCGTATGTATTTTGCAAATTTCTATGCCTACAATGCTCTGCATGGAGCTACTCTAGCTAATTGCTCCCACTTTCAATATGTATCCAGATTGAGACTCAGAGTCATCCAGATCGGTGTTAAAGCTTGCATCGACGTAACTCTTTACGATGAACTCTTTATCACCTCCATAACCAAGAAATATTTCCTTAGTCCCCTTAGGTAACTAAGGATAACTTTGACCGCTATCCAGTGATCCACTCCTGGATCACTATCGTACCTCCTTGCTAAACTCATAGCAAGGAACACAACTGGTCTGGTACATAGCATGGCATACTTTATAGAACCTATGACTGAGGCATAGGGAATGACTTTCATTCTCTTTCTATCTTCTGTCGTGGTCGGGTTTTGAGTCTTACTCAATTTTATACCTTGTAACACAGGAAAGAACTCTTTCTTTGACTGTTCTATTTTGAACTACTTCAAAATCTTGTCAAGGCATGTACTCATTGAAAAAATCTTATCAAGCATCTTGATCTATCTCTATAGATCTTGATGCTCAATATGTAAGCAACTTCATCGAGGTCTTTTTTCTGAAAAAACTCCTTTCAAATACTCCTTTATGCTTTTCAGAAAATTCTACATCATTTCCGATCAACAATATGTCATTCACATATACTTATCAGAAAGGCTGTAGTGCTCCCACTCACTTTCTTGTAAATACAGGCTTCACCGCAAGTCTGTATAAAACTATATGCTTTGATCAACTCATCAAAGCGTATATTCCAACTCCGAGATGCTTGCACCAGTCCATAAATGGATCGCTGGAGCTTGCACACTTTGTTAGCATCCTTTGGATCGATAAAACTTTCGGGTTGCATCAAATACAACTCTTCTTCCAGAAATCCATTCAGGAATGCAGTTTTTACATCCATTTGCCAAATTTCATAATCATAAAATGCGGCAATTGCTAACATGATTCGGACGGACTTAAGCATCGATACGAGTGAGAAAATCTCATCGTAGTCAACACCTTGAACTTGTCGAAAACCTTTTTTCGACAATTCGAGCTTTGTAGATAGTAACACTACTATCAGCGTCTGTCTTCCTCTTGAAGATCCATTTATTCTTTAATGGCTTGCTGATCATCGGGCAAGTCAACCAAAGTCCACACTTTGTTCTCATACATGGATCCCATCTCAGATTTCATGGCCTCAAGCCATTTCGCGGAATCTGGGCTCATCATCGCTTCCTCATAGTTTGTAGGTTCGTCATGGTCTAGTAACATGATTTCCAGATCAGGATTACCGTACCACTCTGGTGCGGAACGTACTCTGGTTGATCTACGAGGTTCGGTAGCAACTTGATCCGAAGTTTCATGATCATCATCATTAACTTCCTCACTAATTGGTGTAGGCATCACTGGAACTGATTTCTGTGGTGAACTACTTTCCAATTTGGGAGAAGGTACAATTACCTCATCAAGTTCTACCTTTCTCACGCTCACTTCTTTCGAGAGAAACTCCTTCTCTAGAAAGGATCCATTATTAGCAACGAATATCTTGCCTTCGGATCTGTGATAGAAGGTGTACCCAACAATCTCCTTTGGGTGCTATGAAGATATTTTTCTCCGATTTGGGTTCGAGCTTATCAGGTTGAAACTTTTTCACATAAGCATCGCAGCCCCAAACTTTAAGAAACGACAGCTTAGGTTTTTCTGCTAAACCATAGTTCATATAGTGTCGTCTCAACGGATTTAGACGGTGCCCTATTTAACGTGAATGTAGTTGTCTCTAATGCATAACCCCAAAACGATAGTGGTAAATCGGTAAGAGATATCATAGATTGCATTATATCCAATAAAGAACGGTTATGATGTTCGGACACACCATTATGCTGTGGTGTTCCAGGTGGCATGAGTTTGTGAAACTATTCCACATTGTTTTAATTGAAGACCAAACTCATAACTCAAATATTCACCTCCACGATCAGATCGTAGAAATTTTATTTTCTTGTTACGATGATTTTCCACTTCACTCCGAATTTCTTTTGAACTTTTCAAATGTTTCAGACTTATGTTTCATCAAGTAGATATACCCATATCTGCTCAAAACATCTGTGAAGGTCAGAAAATAACGATACCCGCCGTGAGCCTCAACACTCATCGGACCGCATACATCGATATGTATTATTTTCAATAAGTCATTAGCTCGCTCCATTGTTTCGGAGAACGGAGTCTTAGTCATCTTGTCCATGAGGCATGGTTCGCAAGCATCAAATGATTCATAATCAAGTGATTCCGAAAGTCCATCCGAATGGAGTTTCTTCATGCGCTTTACACCAATATGACCTAAACGGCAGTGCCACAAAATATGTTGCATTATCATTATCAACTTTGCATCTTTTGGCATCAATATTATGAATATGTGTATCACTACGATCGAGATTCAATAACCATTTATATTGAGTGTATGACCATAGAAGGTTTTATTCATTTAAACAGAACAACAATTATTCTCTGACTTAAATGAATAACCGTATCGCAATAAACATGATCCAATCATATTCATGCTCAACGTAAATACCAAATAACATTTATTTAGGTCCAACACTAATCCCGAAGGTAGAGGGAGTGTGCGATGGTGATCTTATCAACCTTGGAATCACTTCCAACACACATCGTCACCTCGTCATTAACTAGTCTCTGTTCATTTTGCAACTCCTGTTTCGAGTTACTAATGTTAGCAACTGAACCAGTATCAAATACCCAGGGGCTACTATGAACACTAATAAAATACACATCAATAACATGTATATCAAATATACTTTTGTTCACTTTGCCATCCTTCTTATCCGCCAAATACTTGGGACAGTTCCGCTTCCAGTGACCAGTCCCTTTGCAGTAGAAGCACTCAGTTTCAGGCTTAGGTCCAGACTTGGGCTTCTTCCCGGGAGTAGCAACTTGCTTGCTATTCTTCTTGAAGTTCCCCTTCTTCCCTTTGCCCTTTTCTTGAAACTAGTGGTCTTGTTAACCATCAACACTTGATGCTCTTTCTTGATTTCTACCTTTGTTGATTTCAGCATCACGAAGAGCTCGGGAATCGATTTTGTCATCCCTGGCATATTATAGTTCATCACGAAGTTCCAGTAACTTGGTGATAGTGACTGAATTATGTCAATTACTATCTTATCCGGAAGATTAACTCCCACTTGATTCAAGCAACTGTAGTACTCAGACATTCTGAGCACATGCTCACTGGTTGAGCTATTCTCCTCCATCTTGTAGGCAAAGCACTTGCCAGAGGTCTCATACCTCTCGACACGGGCATGAGTCTGAAATACCAATTTCATCTCTTTGGAATATCTCATATGCTCCGTGGCGTTCAAAATATTTTTGAAGTCCCGATTCTAAGCCGTAAAGCATGGTGCACTAAACTATCAAGTAGTCATCATATCGAGCTTGCCAAACGTTCATAACGTCTGTATCTGCTCCTGCAATAGGTCTGTCATTTAGCGGTGCATCAAGGACATAATTCTTCTGTGCGGCAATGAGGATAATCCTCAGATCACGGAACCAGTCCGCATCATTGCTACTATCATCTTTCAACTTAGTTTTCTCTAGGAACATATCAAAAATAAAACAGGGGAGCTATATGCGAGCTATTGATCTACAACATAATTTGCAAATACTACTTGGACTAAGTTCATGATAAATTAAAATTCAATTAATCATATTACTTAAGAACTCCCACTTAGATAGACATCCCTCTAGTCACCTAAATGATCACGTGATCCATATCAACTAAACCATATCCGATCATCACATGAGATGGAGTAGTTTTCAATGGTGAACATCTCTATGTTGATCATATCTACTATATGATTCACGTTCCACCTTTCGGTCTCAGTGTTCCGAGGCCATATCTGCATATGCTAGGCTCGTCAAGTTTAACCCGAGTATTCCGCATGTGCAAAACTGTCTTGCACCCGTTGTATTTGAACGTAGAGCCTATCACACCCGATCATCACGTGGTGTCTCATCACGAAGAACTTTCGCAACGGTGCATACTCAGGGAGAACACTTGTACCTTGAAATTTAGTGAGAGATCATCTTATAATGCTACCGCCGTACTAAGCAAAATAAGATGCATAAAAGGATTAACATCACATGCAATTCAATATGTGACATGATATGGCCATCATCATCTTGTGCTCTTGATCTCCATCATCGAAGCACCGTCATGATCTCTATCGTCACCGGCGCCCCAGCTTGATCTCCATCGTAGCATCGTTGTCGTCTCGCCAACTTATTGCTTCTACGACTATCGCTACCGCTTAGTGATAAAGTAAAACAATTACATGGCGATTGCATTGCATACAATAAAGCGACAACCATATGGCTCCTGCCAGTTGCCGATAACTCTGTTACAAAACATGATCATCTCATACAACAAATTATATCACAACATGTCTTGACCATATCACATCACAGCAAGCCCTGGAAAAACAAGTTAGACGTCCTCTACTTTGTTGTTGCAAGTTTTACGTGGCTGCTACGGGCTACTAGCAATAACCGTTCTTACCTACGCAAAAACCACAACGTGGTGTAGTGATTGCTTTTTGATCTTCTAAAAGAACCCTCTTCATTGAAACCGGTTCAACTAAAGTGAGAGAGACAGACACCCGCCAGTCACCTTTAAGCAACGAGTGCTCGCAGCGGTGAAACCAGTCTCGCGTAAGCGTACGCGTAATGTCGGTCCGGGCCGCTTCATCTCACAATACCGCTGAACCAAGTAACAACTAGTAACGGCAAGCAATATGTATACACCCACGCCCACAACTCCTTTGTGTTCTACTCGTGCAAATATCATCTACACATAGACCTGGCTCGGATGCCACTGTTGGGGAACGTAGTATTTCAAAAAAATTCCTACGATCACGCAAGATCTATCTAGGAGAAGCATAGCAACGAGCGGGGAGAGTGTGTCCACGCACCCTCATAGACCGAAAGCGGAAGCGTTTAGTAACGCGGTTGATGTAGTCGAACGTCTTCGCGATCCAACCGATCAAGTACCGAACGCACGGCACCTACGCGATCTGCACACGTTCAGCTCGGTGACGTCTCTCGAACTCTAGATCCAGCTGAGGCCGAGGGAGAGTTTCGTCAGCACGACGGCGTGGCGACGGTGATGATGAAGTTACCGGCGCAGGGCTTCGCCTAACACTACGGGAATCAGCTAGTTTGCCGTCAGGCATATACAGACGGCAAAGAAAGAAATACAGACGGCAAAGAGTTTGCCGTCAGCCGGTAGACGGCAAAGTCAGACGGCAAAGACAAATCGGCAAAGGCATACTTTGCCGTCTGCTTTTCGTCGGGATGACGGCAAAGACTTTGCCGTCAGGTTTTTTTTCCACGGCAGACGGCAAAGTAGGGATTAAGGTTTTCTAATAGTAGGTGGGCCCTACAACGCTTCGCCGTCTACCTCAAAAATCGGAGACGGCAAAGAATATTTTATATATATTAAAAGAAAGGAACCAACAGACCAGTACAAACAGCATATTATCCATGGATACTTGTTTCAAAGAATCAACGACGAAGGAATGAATTTTTCACAATACAAATCTGGTGTCTATTTCACAACACGAACAGATTACATGGAGTACACATAGTCGTGCTTTCTTGCAAAAAGAACCTTACAAAAATTTGAAAAAAGCAATCATGTCTTCATCTTCTCCTGAGCAAAAGGCAGGGCCGGCGGTGTGGCTGGGGCGAAGCAGGGCCGGCGGCGCGCGCGAAGGGGCGAGGTAGGAAGGTCCGGCGGGGTCACGGGCATCAAATCCGGCGGTGGCTGCTCGAACTATACCGAATCCGCGGGGTCGCGCGCGCAAGCCAGCGGGGGCGACGGGGCCGGCGGCTGGCAGGGACGACGCAGGACGGGCTGGGCCCGGCGGCGCCAGGGCGGGGGCCTGGATGCCGGCGGGGGCGACAGGGGCCGGGCCCGGCGGCCAGCGGGGGCGACGGGGTCGGGCGCGGAGGCCGGCAGGGGAGACAGGGGCGGCGAGGTGGGCGGGGCGGCGAGGCCAGGGCCGGAGGACGAGGTGGGCGGGGCGGCGAGGCCAGGGCCGGAGGATGAGCTGGTGGCTGGCGCCGGCTGGGTGGATCGAAGCAGTGGGGTACGAGAGAGAGAGAGAGGTAGTGGGGGGGGGGGGATCGGGAGGATAAGGGAGGAGAGAGAGGAGAGTGGTGGGGCCGATGGTGGGCACGTGGGGTGGTGTGATGGGGTGGGGTGCGTGGTGGGCAGGTTGGATGGTGTGGATTGTGCATAGGAGCACCGCGGTGGTGTGGATTGCTGCCATGTCATCAATTCGCGTGATGGATCCGCGTGAGTGCTGCTTCTTCCACTTTGCCGTCTGGGAAACAAAAACACAGACGGCAAAGTGCTTGCGTCTTCGTTTTCTTTACAGAGCAAAGTGCTCACTTTGCCATCTTCGTTTTGTTTTACAGACGGCAAAGAAAGCATTTGCAGTCTGTAAAAAGAAAACGAAGACGGCAAAGCACTTTGCCGTCTGTGTTTTCGTTTCCAGACGGCAAAGCGAGCTCTTTGCCGTCTGTGTTTTGTTTGGCAGACGGCAAAGTCTATTTTGCCGTCTGTGTTTCTTTGCCGTCTATTGATGATGGCAAATTATTTCTTTGCCGTCTTGCCCGATGAAAAGTAGACGGCAAAGACGCCCCCTGACGGCAAATTAGCTGTTTCCCGTAGTGTAAGCACTACGACGATATGACCGAGGTGTGTAACTGTGGAGGGGGGCACCGCACACGGCTAAGAGAAACTTTGATGTGCTATTGGGGTGCCCCCTGGCCACGTATATAAAGGAGGGGAGGGAAGAGGTGGCCGGCCCAAGGGGGGCACGCCAGGTGTGGGGAATCCTACTAGGACTCCCCAGTCCAAGTAGGATTCCCCTCCTCTTTCCTATTCCTAGTAGGATAAGGAGGGAAGGAGGAAGAGGGGAGAAGGAAGAAGGGGGGCGCCGCCCCCTCCTAGTCCAATTCGGACCAGCCCATGGGGGGGCGCGCGGCCACCCCTTGAGGCCTTTCTCTTCTTTCCCGTATGGCCCATAAAGGCCCACTACTTCCCCCGGCGAATTCGCATAACTCTCCGGTACTCCGAAAAATACTCGAATCACTCGGAACCTTTCCGATGTCTGAATATAGCCTTCCAATATATCGATCTTTACCTCTCGATCATTTCGAGACTCCTCGTCATGTCCGTGATCTCATCCGGGACTTCGAACAAACTTCGGTCATCAAATCACATAACTCATAATACAAATCGTCATCGAACGTTAAGCGTGCGGACCCTACGGGTTCGAGAACTATGTAGACATGACCGAGACACATCTCCGGTCAATAACCAATAGCGGAACCTGGATGCTCATATTGGCTCATACATATTCTACGAAGATCTTTATCGGTCAAACCGCATAACAACATACGTTGTTCCCTTTGTCATCGGTATGTTACTTGCCCGAGATTCGATCGTCGGTATCCTCATACCTAGTTCAATCTCGTTACCGGCAAGTCTCTTTACTCGTTCCGTAATGCATCATCCCGTAACTAACTCATTAGTCACATTGCTTGCAAGGCTTCATATGATGTGCATTACCGAGAGGGCCCAGAGATACCTCTTCGACAATCGGAGTGACAAATCCTAATCTCGATCTATGCCAACTCAACAAACACCATCGGAGACACCTGTAGAGCATCTTTATAATCACCCAGTTACGTTGTGATGTTTGATAACACACTAAGTGTTCCTCCGGTATTCGGGAGTTGCATAATCTCATAGTCATAGGAACTTGTATAAGTCATGAAGAAAGCAATAGCAGCAAACTAAACAATCATAGTGCTAAGCTAACGGATGGGTCATGTCAATCACATCATTCTCTAATGATGTGATCCCGTTCATCAAATGACAACTCATGTCTATGGCTAGGAAACTTAATCATCTTTGATTAACGAGCTAGTCAAGTAGAGGCATACTAGTGACACTCTGTTTGTCTATGTATTCACACATGTACTAAGTTTCCGGTTAATACAATTCTATCATGAATAATAAACATTTATCATGAAATAATAAAATAAATAATAACTTTATTATTGCCTCTAGAGCATATTTCCTTCATCTGCATGAGTTCATCCTAGGAGATCGCAATGTGCCAATCACTTCTTGCCAATTTTTCGTCGCTTACAGTTTGTTGTCACCAAGCTACTTGCTTACTTTTGCTGTTCAAATCACTAATTCCCTGCTCTTTCTTGGATTTCTCACCAGCTGGTGGGTTAGTACGTGCTTTAGCACTTCACCACACAGTTTGGTCTCCTGTGCCCAATAATTTCTTCAATCAAGGATGGCTACACTGTCAAAGATATCTATGACAATTAGGTGTCGTTTCTTCAGTTTTCAATATGGTGATAAGGCTTGATTTTTTAGTAATGAAACCCCTCTGGAGTTGAGGCATTCATTAGAATGGGCATGGTTGCGATGGCAGGTGCCGGTGAAAATTGTTGTGCTTGGGTACAGTGTAGTATTGTAATATTATCGAACCAATTTTAATTGCTAACCTGGTCGTTCATTTTTAACTTCTGAGCCCCTTGTTGTTTTTAATTTACCCCTTAATGCTTACCAGTACTCATTGATGGTAAGCATACTTTTTGTAGCACGTTACTCTATTGTGAGAAGTGAAGATGGATGTGTATGGGCATGGAAAAACTATGGTGTGTTATGTTGCATGCAGCCTAAGATAAATGAACTAAACTGAAAGGTTGTGATGCATGTGGCTTCTTTCATCTTTGAAAGACATGCATGCGTGCTCCAAACAAAGCACAGGTGGGAGGCCATATAACATCACAACCTAAATTAGATTTTAGCTATTTTTGAAACTCATTTAGTTACAAATTTGTTTGTAATATACTTTTTGACTATTACTATCGAACTACCTTTCCCATACACAGATGTTCACATGCACAATGAAGTGGAAGAACTTAAGGAAGGAAATCACTTTAATTATTCGTGTCTTTGTTTTAATTTGACTTTCTCAGCTATACATCTTTTTTCGTACTTCTGTGTTCCTTGTGGTCCTTAGAAGCGTTATCTTTGTTGCGGTTGAAGAATAAAGAGAAACAAACATGGTCATTGCACTGTTCATTATTTGTAAATAAGAGATTTAATACGACGTCATTTTGTGGCAGGTGAGAAAAACTGAGAACCATTTCATTTGTAAACTAGACATAATTTGTCACCACATCCCTTGCAATACATGAGGAACTAATAAGGTAATGTGAGATGGGCTTTTAATGCTAGAAGGGCTGATGAGATGGCAAGGAGCAAGGAGAAAATGTTGCCAAGGAGAGCATGGTCAAGTAGGCACGACGACAATCGAGAAGGAAAGAAGCGTGAGAGGATTGCAATTTTTCGCTATATGCATGAAACTATAAGCCGACATGTTCAACACACATTTGTTGTAAGAACGGGAACCTAACTTTTAGTTTGCCATAAATCAAGGTGATTGCATGCACTGTGTGTTATCTGAGTCAATATTGATGATCTAAACTTCTGTTTCCATTCCAAGAAGGCCACTTACTGAAATATACATTCTCAAATGAGCTCAATGAGCATCGACTGCCTCGAAAAGAAAGGCTTAGGTTTTCATATTTGTATTCAGTTTTGTTTAGGCTGGTTAGTTAAAAAACAATAAGGAGTTTTTGTGTGGATGATATTTGTGCCATTTAGAAAAAAGGCTCTTAAATTAATAATTTGTCTTCATGTCTTGCTTCTGCATTGTGTAAACATATATATTGTCCGTATAAATAACGTACAACAATAATGGGTCTCTATGCACCATTGGACACTTGCGGTGTCACAGTCTATAAGAATCAGGCGCCGAGATATGGACGAGACAGCATGGGCGGGGAGGGGCGGCGCGCGCGGGTTAGACTCGCCTCGAACGGTGGGTCACGAGGGTGGAAGGAGGAAGACGAAGGGGAGGAAGAAAATGGTGTACATGGTATTTGATTGGTGCAAAAAAATGTGAACAACTGACCTATGGTCGCTCACATAGCATTTACTAAACAAATTTACAAAGTGGATATATAGTCGAAGTACTTTGACATGTTGCTTAGTCACCTATTTGATTTATTTGTATGTCGCCTGTAGCAACGAATGGGCGTTCTACTAGAAATTTTGAAATTGAAGATATTTCAGAAATTTTGAAATTTTGAACACGGCGACGCGAGAGGTTTTCAGGGGTTGAAGGAGGCGGGCCATGTCGTGGCAGAGAGAAAAGGGGGCTGGCGATGTTGTGGATGAGAGGGGAGGCGGTGGAGGGAGGAGCGGGTGGGCTTCACCATGGCGTGGAGGGGAGGTTAATCGGAGAGATGGCGTCGACGACGCTGTGGCGGGGAGATGAGATGCGGCGACAACCGGTGGTTGGCTGGCTATGCGGGACGAGTAGGAGACAGCTATGCGCTGAGTGAGGAGAGGAGTGGTTGCTTTTTACCCGCCAAGAAAAGAAGAAAGGAGCAGCTTCTATGCGGTGACATCAATGTCACATAGTCTAGCAAGTCATTTTTGGGAAAACACCAACCAAATGATCAATAGGTAGCCTACAATTTAAGGCTCACTAAAATCAGGATGTGACTTGCATTGTACCACACAAATGAAGTTAAAAACAACATTCCTCACATTGTACGTAAATATCTTAAACACATCAAGTAGATCTTAGTTTGTAAAGAATAATTAGTTAGATCACTGTTCTTTGTGTACACATAGTTCTATTAGGTTTTTTATCAACTTACATTACAAGTGAAGTGGATTTCAATTACTTTTACGGGATATCATTTCTATGCATGCAAAATTTGACATGCATTATGTTTATATGTGCAACCGGCAAAAATATATTCATGACCCGTAGCAACGCACGGGCATTCTACTAGTTAGATGAAATGAATAGCTGTTGTTGAATACACCGCTCCATCGTAGATTGGCACAGTGCGTTCCTATTTGCCCGCATTAAGTTAGGGCCAAAGCCGGACTGAAAGCACATAAAAGTACAGCTCATCATTTATTGGACTGCAAGGACTATTGAGCCACCGATACTTTATATCCACTTTGTTAATAACACCAGTTGTACTGTTCAAGAGGAAGACTATCGTGGCATGAGTTATGTGAAACTGTGTTTAATAAAAAAAAACTGTGTATTTGCTATCTAATGAAAATAAAGCTATATGCTCATCCAAGCAGATCGTATGTTATTAACACAAGTGTGTTTTTCACGATCTTATTTTCCTCCAAGGAAATCAATACGCAAGCGAGACGCATGCATGGTTGTGATTCCTGGTCTAAATTCTTTGAATATGGTAGCACCAAGCAAAGGGGACCCACGCCTAGGCATGCAGGGTTTGTCTGCTGGTTCAGACATAGAGCATTAGGCTGGTCGTAATGGGAGTATCATACGTAGTATCATGCATGCCAACTAGGTAAATTTAATAGGATGGCATAGAATTAAATAAAGAAAGAGTTATGTGAGTATCATATCATGATACCGTATCATATTAAATATTATGCTACTATGTGTCATGCATAGTAATAAATGAAGTCATCTATGATACTATGCACTACGAGTGTAATATCGTATACTAGTATCATGTATACTAGTATCATATACATGCATATGATACTCACCATTACGACCAGCCTTAACGAGTGTCGCGTGGAACGCACCCTAATACTAATACTAATGCCTTGGACACGAAAGTCTCAGCCCGTACCAAGGATTCTAGCGCCAGATTTATTGTCAACCAGATTTTTAGGAGTACTTTATATCACCTGACCAGATATAAAAATTCAAAAAGGTGTGTACTCATTGTAAGGCTGGTCATAGTGTATGTTATGCATGTTAGAGGGTGCTTGGATACGTTTTAGTCTCATGACTAAAAGTAGTGGGACTAAAACTTGCTAGCCTCACCCATGCTTGGATCCAAATACTAAAGAGACTAAAATCAAGTTAATGAGCATTTATTATCCTCCAAACCCTTCAATCCAGAACTCGCATGTGTTAAAAAAGAGGAGTTAAATGAGGAGAGAGAGGACTAATCCACATTTTAGTAGGGGTACCCCTGACTAAAAAAATTTAGTCTCAAGACTAGTTTTAGCCCCTCTTTAGTCAGGGGTGCTTGAAACTTTAGCCTCTTAAAAAGACTATTTTTAGTCAGACTAAAATAAGTCACTTGGATCCAAACACCCTCTTACTAGTCTATGTTACTACCTCTACAGTGGGTAGTAACATATGTGTAGTGTCATACACAAATTCATTTATTACTTTGTAGACTTATTTTGCATTGAAAACCGCTATGTGATGGTAACATATTATGTTACTTTATTTATCTCTCTCCTCTTTAATTACTTGCCACGTCACATTTTTTGCTTATGTGGCATGCATGTTACTACCTATGTTACTCCCACTATAACTAGCCTAAAAAAAACTGAACTACAGTCCACTGTTCAAGAGGTGAAACCCCTGCACCGCTAATAAATGAATTAAATGAATTTGCTGTCCGGTCAGGTAATATAAACCCAAACAGATCAACTAAGACGGCTAGAACAAAAAAATTTACATTATGTGCAAACAGAGGAACGGCGAGAAGATATCATAGTCAGGTGACCTTGACACAGACGAACAACAGAGCAAGGAGATTAAGCACTAAAAGAGCAATTATGGGAGAAATTTCCAATCTTCACGAGATGAGTGGAAGCGGTGGTTCTTCACCTAGGCCAACGGGATGAGGAAATGGATGGGCTCTCGAGTTGTGGGTGTCAAATGGATATAAATGGTGTGTGAAGGAAGAAAAATATGAAGAAGTGAGGAGGGGCCAGTTGGAAGGACGAGGAGCGTCTTTGCATTTAGTTCAGATAGGTGGTTGGCGGTTTGTAGTTGAGTTCAGCTCGCGCAGCCGAATTGAATAATCCGTACAGAACCGCGTGGACTTTAAGGCCTACACAAGTGAAAAGCAAATGAGAATACGAGAGGATAAAGTTAGTAATACAATGTGACTAATATAGTGGTTGCGGATCCCAAGATGGCTGGGCGGGCAGGATTCTGGTGGGCAGCGTCGCCGAGTGCTCCTATGCAATTTCGCCTGTCCATACACCTAAATTAAATAAACAGGTGATCATGGCATCTATACAAAGCATCAACAAAACAATGGAAAATTCCCAGGAAGAAATCTATATTGTATTTTCAGATATTGTACATGTAGACCTTTACATCCATCAGTCAAAGATAGGCATGCCAGCAGCTAGTGTTCTGACATAAACATGTAAACAAGTAGAATTGTTGTGAAGTGCACCACCACAGGTAAACCGGGCCATAATTTTAGTTCAGCAGATGTGTTTACACAACAGAGGTTTATAGACCGAACTTCGTGGCAGCACCACTACAGCAAAGTACACTAGACTGAATCTCTAATAAATGCTACCAGCTACGAAGCCTAAGTTATCTATTATCCAATACAACATCAAAATTAACAGATGAAAGTAGAAACAGCAGGGGATATTTATGTTCTCTACTTGGACCCATATGGTCCATGTTCCATACACTCCAAAATGTAGTGAAGGTAGATTTTCGCAGGGATTTTTTTCCTATGCATCCTCTGTGAATCCCTCTAGCTTTGGCATGGTTTTTTGTTGTCTTGTTACTCGTGAGCTACAACAAGCACCACGCCTGTGTTATAGGCTGTCATGACTATCAGCTCAACAACTTCTCATTTGGATGTACTATTGTTTCACAAAACATGTGTGGTGCATACACAAATATAAATGAAGCTGAAATAACACCAAAAACCAAGCAAGCATTAGGCGCTAACCAGTGATAAGCATTTGTCGATGCCAACATTATTTTCAAATGGCAAATAATGGGTTAAATAAAATAAGTAGCCTCGAAACATAGCAATTACATACAAACAAAAGCATGATAATCCTAACCAAAAATGCACAAGTACACGTTAAAATCAAATTCTAGGGTGAACCACACAATAACAATTGTGAAATATGAAGCCTACAAACCGACCCACCATGAACTTCCTATTTTGCTAGCTGCAAATCCACACAAAAGAAGAGAAGAAAACTGCGGAAGAAGCAAGGCCTCACCTCCGGTTAAAGCAAGCTCATATGTGTTGATGGTCATTGGGCAGCCGGCGGCGTCCACCAGTTGAGGCAGCCAGGGGTCAATAAAGGAATGTTTAACCAAATCGGATGACGGAGGAGTAAATTTTGGCGAGGACAGCCTGGGAGGCTTTTTTTTAACCAGCAATATTTCTCCCTGGCTCATTTCATCCTCATCTACACCCCACGTGCTTCATCATTACACACGTTAATTAGGTTCAGTTTATACAACAAATATACTGGAAATCATGAAAAAGAAAACAAATACATAGGAAGAATCAAGCACCACGAATATCTCGGCAGTGACTATAAGACCAAAAGAATCAAGCTCCTCGACGCTCCATCCAACCTCTGCATGGCAGTAAAGCAAAACTAAGATCGATGTCATGATAAAGCTTTCCAAAAAAAATCAGTGTTCTTAACTAATGCATCTAAAAATCATTATTTGACTACAAAAATAGGTGCAAGATTATACGAACAATTCAGCATCAAACCCGTTGGGCATTTGAACTAACATGTCTATCCCACAAAACTAAAATGCGCTGGACCTTGGCTCCGGCAGAACCTATTTCATGACAAAACAATCATGAAATCCTATCAGGTGACTGCAGGAGATTGTAATTAACCAAAAGGATTAATAGATGATATTATATTGTATCCAACTAACCGAATAACCAAGCAGACTAAAGGGATGAAGAGGCATACACGGCATCAGGTACATCGACGGGAGCAGCTAGCGACGCTTGTGTGGAGAGTTGTTGTCGCTGCTACCAGTACAACAGCTGTGCTGTTGGAGGAATTGGTGGTGCGCTGTACACATCGTCCTGCGGCTCGAACCTTCTCGAGACAGGTCAGAGGCATCTAAGAAATAAGAGAAAAGTAGGAAAAAATAAGATGGTGATTTGGTTAATTGACAGGAACTGTAGTTTGCAGGGAAGGGAGACGAGTTTGCAACTCGGTGCTCACCCTCACCGTCAGCCATCAGGTAGCAAGAATTTGTGCACGTGCAGGGGATCCTCTTATTCCCATTTCATCTGCTCCCTGTGCCACATCCACCGCATCCACGAGCTACAGATCTTTGGGGGAGCAGACCACTACTGCATCTATGCTGAAAGTACTACAACAGGCAAAACGGCATCCTGAACCAAATTTTATTAAGAAAAGTAACCTTCAGCAAAAGTAGGTATTTAGTCTATGCAAAAATGATACTACGGTACAATACATGATAATGCCTAGTCGAACTGATGCATCTCTTAGCCACAAATCGTAATAGGACAGTACCAAAAGGACCTACTATTCAATTCCAGTCTTTAGAGAACAAAATCACATTGGTCATATTTTCTTAAATTTCTTAAAATAATAAAACAGTACTAAAGAAACTCCGCCTATGTCTTCTAGGCATAGCCGGTCCCAAGCCCGGGTAAAGGAGGAGGGTTGTGATAGGCTTGGCGAGCCAACGTAAAAACTAGCCAGTCCCATAGGTATGAAACCCATTTGAGCGAGAGTAGTACTAGGATGGGTGACCTCCTGGGAAGTCCTCGTGAAAGGGTTTCATATCTAAGGGTTGTGATAGGCTTGGCGAGCCAACGTAAAAACTAGCCAGTCTTTTGGGTATGAAACCCATTTGGGCGAGAGTAGTACTAAGATGGGTGACCTCCTGGGAAGTCCTCGTGAAAGGGTTTCATATCTAGCCTACCCCAACTTGTTTGGGATAAAAGGCTTCATAAGTAAGTAAGTAATAAAACAGTACTAAAGAGCCAATGTTCAGAATCTGAGCGCTCACCATTTAAAAGAGAATCCTAAGCAAAAAATGGGAGTGCAGGGAGGTCACCATCTAAGTGAAATAGGTAAAATCAACCTTCACAATGATGAAAAAGAAATTCTGTTTGGAAAGGGTGTTTTCGTGAGCTTCCCACCACTCTGCTCAATGAACTGGCCGATATTGTCCTGAATCATCAGCTAAAACATTGTTAACTGATCATTATTGCTAACTCAAAAGAGAAATGAAGTAAATATAGTGTATTCAGCAAAGCCAAATTATAAGGGTGCAGTACAAAACAAAACAAAATGTATGTGTTAGTCTATCTCAGTGATGGCTAAACAACTAATATACTCTAAAGGACAATTTTTGTCACCTCTTCCAATGAAGAAACATTCTCCTGACACTCTTCTGGCTGGCCGGACTCGGTATCTCAGTGGTTCTTACCATCATTCTTCCTTTCTTTCTTCTCTACCTGTAGTGTTACTTCACCATGCTATAGCTGCACCTGGGCGCAGATGAGCATAGAGCTACAGAATGGAAAATAGATTTCTGTAATGTGTGACGAGCTATCACTAAAATCGCAACCAAGTTAACAATTATACACAGACCACACCAATAACATCAAACAAAAAGGTAGGCCTGAGCATATAGTTCAAAATGAGTATTGATATTTAGATACAAATGGTTGAAAGAAACAGCATATGCATGGAGAAGGTTACTTAAATTTATGTCAGCAAAAAATTCAAGCTCTTCTGCTCTGGACACTTCAGTGCGTTCAATGCTTGCTTTATTGCAAAAAAAATGCTTTCTTTCTTACAGCAATCTGTGTTGAAGTAAAACACTTGCTAAAGTAGCAGCTTAGTCTTGTCATAAAGATAAGGTACAACTTTAAAATGAGTCAGATTGTGTACTTTCAACAACAAGAATGCCTTCATTAACTGTCATATTCAACATACCCTTAAGTTGACTAAAAGAGACTATTGGTCTAATTTGCAGAAAGGAAAATAACGGAGATAAGTCAAATGCCTAATCTATCATTTAGGAGAGGGTTAGTATATGAAGAACTAGATCGTGGATGGCGCGCTTTGCGCGCCCGTCAATTTTGGCAATAGAATGGTCGGAATTTCTAAAATTAGTCACAAAATATGTTAAATTTGTGGCAAACATATATCACTAATCAAATTGTTGGTTGGAGCTTGGTTTTGATTTGTATGATTTGATGCTCGGCTTATTCATTATTTTCCCTTGACAAGACTTCACCTAAGTTGGACCTCCTTCCGCATGACACCAAGTTATTGAAGCAATATTCACATATTGAACCATGAGAGGAAGTGTGTATATAGCACATACAAAAGTGTTTCAGATACATAAACCAAGTTATGCAGTACCATTTAGGCATTTAATGCATAATTGAAAATTCTCCATAAGCATATGGAAAATGAACTAAAATAGCATCCCTTAAGAAGTGTTAGAAATATGATTTTGGCCTACTTTTACGAAGGCATAGAGCTGAAGGCACATATCAAAACAATCTGCACATAAGAACTATTCTGCAATATCTGAGAACAAACTCTTTGATACACGAATTTTAAGCACGCGCACACTCTAAATGGTAATTAATTGGTCCAGGAGCAACCCTGCTGATAAGAAAGTTTGTTTGTTGTAGTGGTTGGATTGGTCACAGATTTCTTGTCTTACAAACCAATGGTATGATTAGGTCCAAACTGATATAAATTATCTGAGAACAAATTAGGAATCATTATTTCCTCAATATATCTGTCAAAACACACTTCATAATTCATATATGTGACATATATTCTCCAGAAGTTCATCTTACAACAAGTATGATACATTTAGTAATTGTAATCACCAAATAATAAAAATAGGCAGCACCTCGCAATGGTCAACATGGCATTTCTCCAAGATTCAAAGATCCCGAAAAGACCATGGCACCTTCAATTAAGGTCAATGTCTCAAAAAGTCAAGGACATGCTCAAATCATTACAGACCATAATTTTGTGCAGATTGAACACATTCATAATTTTGTAAAGATTGAACACATTGAGGGAGTTACCAACCTCACATAATCAAGTGCTCTAGAACATTGACTTCATCTACAGATGCAGATCTGTAGCAGATAATATGATCAAACATCTTCCTTTCTTGTATACACTGCTGCACAAAATAAAAAATTCAAGGAATTTAAATACATGAATAATAAATAATATATAACCATGAACAAGTCTGGAAACAGTAATCTGACCCAAAGAAAATATGTTTGATACCTTTGTAGCAAGTGCCACCACAAGTTAGTTTCAAGATGCTTGTTACATTAACTTCCTTGTGCACATCTTCTGGAATTGGTATGCCTGTAAATGGAAGGGAAATGCGTTAGGAAGCAACTATGATAAGCATAGAGTATTGGACCATCTTGGCTATAAACAGACATGGTTCTGCAGAAGTTCATCTAGAAGATCAATTTAAGTAAAATGGTTGAAGCTAGTAGCATCCAGTCATAACATTATTTTTCTAAAACTGTAATGAACCTGGCAATGACCAACTTTCAATTGTCGGAATTATAAAGAAATTGTATAAAAAATACAATCAACTAAAGCGAGGGAATTATCAAGAAATTAGTAGAAAAATTATGAACAGCTAAAGCATCAGCCGGAAACAGCATATACAAATAAGTACCACACCAAATTACATGAAATTACTCAATTGTTCATACGTATCTTATCAGATAGATGTTGGATATACAACTACTATAATTTCCAAAAATGATAAATGATCCAAACTATTTAAAAGGACAGCAGAATCAATGAGCACCAGTCAATTGAACATACAACAATGGAGATATTAACCAAATACTATGTGTGAAACCTTTGTATCCATTGAAGCTTCAAGGATGTCTCATTTGCTATGTCGCATGCCAGTTGCAGGAAAAGGGCCAGAAGGACCCCTTGGTTTAGAGGAACAGGTTCAGTTCACACAACCCTTGCAAATCAACCTGGCCGAATGGGCATTTAGAGTATCAGGTATCCACAGTTATACATACATATGCTAATTAAAATGGCGCGTGACTTGATAAAAGTGTTTCTCCGTGTAACGGAAGCATGGGTGTAAGAGATGGACTAACTATGAGATGCAAATTTGTACTAAAAAAATTGTACTCCCTCCGTTTTGAACTAAAGCCACTACACTCATTTTGGAACGGAGGGAGTATGTGTGTAGACTGTAGACATCTCTTGATTTGCTCAAGCGGCAAGAAAAAAACAGGGAATAAGCCAACAACTGCACTTCAAATTTTAAATGTGCCTCCTGATGTGAGTAGTATTAAGTACCTCGGGAGATTAGTCGTTGATCCATTAGTGGGCTGCAAAGCACCAGTATTTGGTGAGATTGATATCGAGCCGCTCACGACCCAAGGCGTGGCCGGCGTGCTGCAGCGCCGACGTTGCTGCCGCCACGCCTCCACCGCGAGGAAGACCAAGCCGATCTCACCGTCGATGAGGAAACCCGGATGACACTGGATCCGGGGTTGGCAGCCTGCTCACGTGCAGCGAGGGAGAGGGCACGATGGAGAGGCGCCGCCGGCGAACTGGGCGGGCGTGAGGCTGAGACGCGGACGGCGCATAAGGCGTACAGGAGATGGTCAGGGCCGGGGCGGGGGATGTGGGCGGCGGCGGCGGCGGCGGGCTATCCATTCGCTCGCTGCCAAATAGAAAGACGAAGCGGGTGACGAGATAGAGACGAGGGTCGATCCAGACACCGCGGGCGATGCGGGGATCGGTCGGTCCACCGGACTGGGCTTCCATAGCAGCCCAATTAAGCCCAATCCCAATCAATCACAGGCCTTGAAAAAAGTCACGAGAGTAGCAGCCACAGATGTTCTTGTTTCGCTTAGTTTTCGTTTTTTGTTTTTTCTTTCTTAAATAATTCGGGATTTCGAAAAAGTTCCAAAATTCAAAAATGTTACTGAATCCGAATAATGTTCACAAATTTGACAAATGTTCGTGATTTCAAACAAAGTTCGTGAATTTCATATTGATGAACATTTTTTATCAGATGAACAAATTTTCAATTAAAAGAACATTTTTTCGAAAAATCGGATGAACTTTTAAAAAAATGGATGACCATTTTTTTAATTTGGTAAACACTTTTTAAAATTATGTTGAACATTTTTTGAACTAGATGAACATTCAACATTTTTTTAACCCGGATGAAATTTTGCAAAATGGACAAACATATTTTGAGTTTGATGAACATTATAGTGAAGAATTTTGAATACGATGAACAAATCTGAATTTCATGATTATTTTTTGAATTCACTGAACAAAAAAATGTTCATGATTTTAAAAAATATTCACGAAAATGAGAAAAGGAAAAAACAAAGAAGAAAAAAGGAAATGAAGAAGAAAATAAAAGATACTAAAACGTAAAGACAAAATGAAAAAGCAAAAAAGAAATAAAACAAATTTGAAAAGGAGAAACCCCCAAAAAAGAAAACCAGTGTTCATAATTCTTGTATACTTGGCTGGCTGAAGTTAATCCCAGTTATCTGTCCTTGTACTGCACTAGCCGCATTAAGAAAATACATTGTTGAGCTGTGAATACTCAAAATGTTAGCAGTGTATGCTAATCATGCATGGATTAGCTTTCTAGCGGCAGCTAGTAGTGAAGTAATGGCTGCATGCATCATTCTGATGCAGAGGCTGGGGGTTATCCTCTTTTTCCAACAAAAAAAAAAGCTAGTAGTGAAGTAGTTGAAGGACCAATTTTCTTTGGCTCATAATTTTATTATATACAGAAGGATCCTACAGAAGCCTCCATTTGCTTTGCGGATGTGGCAGCTGGTTACTATTGTTGACGCTAATCATGTGGAGCATAATGCGACAGAGATGCTGAAATGTTTGAACAAGTCAGATTTGTTGGCTGGACAGCGAGCGGCAACACTTATGTATTACTCCCTCCGTTCCGATTTACTCGTCGTGGTTTTAGTTCAGAACGGAGGGAGTATCAATTAACAAGAAAAATTATGTAGGTCCATAGCAGTTAAAGGACACAAAATTCCTGAGAAAGATTATAAATATGTGAAGAACGTAACGTGCGCGGCAATCTCTTCTGATGGCGACTAATGAGGTACGTAGCTAGTAACAAATTAATTTGTAGCAGCAGAATTGTAACTAGGAACAGTTGACAGTTGTTTAGTGACATCAGAGTTTGCAACCACCCCTGCAGAAAGAGTCTAAGGTATATCAAGAGAGAATTACAAAGTCTTCGACCGGACTCACTTTCCCCTATATGTCCAGGAGAACAGCCCGGACATAGTCAAAAAAAGACCAGACCCTCTACAGCCAGCCCATTTTTCGGGCTGTCCGATACACATTCTATTCAGTCCATTTGTGGGGCGGTCCGGACGCATTCGGATGTGGCCGCCATGTCGAATCAACCTGCACCGGCCCATCCCGATCCCACAAAAACTTCACCTCGGGCCCAACCCTGGCTGCAATCTCACTCGACAGCTCCACACCTTGCCCTCTCCCTTCCCGCCGTCCATCAAGACCATGCCCGGGTCCGGCAGCAACGATTCCTCCAAAGTTGACCTTTTGGATTGGGACACCTTCGCGGAAGAGTCGGACAAGGAGCTGGGCATCCGTGTACGTGTGGCCCTCGGTTGGTCATCGATGGATAGGGTCGGAAACTTGAGCTCCACACCCTCCACAATTGCCCTACATGGCTCCTCCATCTCTGCTCCCAACCGCATCGGCTCGACGTGGTGCATGCCCGTCCTGGTGGCCCGGTGGGGCTCGTGCAAATTCAAGCCATCACTTCCGCCTCCCCTCCTCCCGGGTGGTGCTTGGTGCTGGTCCTAGCACCTCTAATTGTGCGGAGGCGGCTCCTAGAGTTAGAGGCCTGGGCAGCTTGTCGTGCGAGGCAGGCGTCCCGTGCCGGATCCAGCTGCTCCGTCTGCGGCTTTGCAGATCAGCGTTGGTGGCCCTGTCCACTGATTCCAAAGATGAGGGCAAGCTCGTCTGTGGCGTACTATGTCGATCATTGACAACCGCCGAGACGGGCACATACCGCCGCCGCCCCAAAAATGCGAAAGCATTGAGGCTCGGTCTCGAGGAGTCCGAGCGGCTCGCCAAGGAGACAGCGGTGGAAACCACCTCATCGAGGAGCAGGCATGCGCTGCCCGAGGTTTGACCAGGCTTCCCTCCTCGCATGACTCCTCCGGCACCTCTGGCAACGATGACGACCCTCCATATGATGACGCGTACGTCGACTTCGACGCCCACTACTGTTGCTCCGGAGACGGCAAGGAGGGGGGCATTGATTGCTATGCTATGTCCAGTTCTATGATTTACTAGTATGTTAGATTTATCTACGTTGCATGAGATTGTAACAATTTGGGAATATGGATATGAGGGTGACGGCTGCAGATGTGAAGAAATGAGAGACAAATTGGTGCTATCCGCGAACATATATGTGGTCAATTTACCCAGTTCAATTGGAGTTTTTTCGAGAATACGCACACAGGTGTATGATATATTGATAGGTGAAGGGCTGAAGAGACCCATCCACGGTTCTACAACGCGGGAAAACATCCCAAAGGTAAATCAACTACTCGCTAACACCCCACCTATACAAGCTTTCAAGCCAACCTCCTACCTGTCTGCTGAACAAACCAGCTAACTGCTAGCTCTTCCCCTCCTGTTGAACCCTAGCGATCACAACCTCAACCGAAGGGCGAGTTTTATTGAAAACAATGTCGTTCCGGTGCTTCCAAAACTGCCAAGCAATGAGGGTCGTCAAGGTGTAGTAGTCCTTCCTAAGTCGTGCAGGCAAAGCCCTCGACTCCGTGCACCACGGCAGCCACAAATCGTTGCTCGTCGGCATCCACTCCACATTGCCCCATGATTGCAAGATGACATTCCAAACTGTTCTTGCGAAGTCGCAGTTGAATAGAATGTGATCAATGTGCTCAGACACTTGATCAGAAAGGGGGCAAGCCTCCTTGTGTGGGAGACCCTTCCTGGCCAAACGATCTGATGTCCAACATCTATTCCGAAATGTAAACCATGCAAAAAAAAATTGCACCTCAAGGGCGCACGAGAGTCCCAGGCCACCGTTGCCGCAAGATCGTGCTGACGGCCAACAAAGCGTGAAAGTTCAATTGGATTTGGAGGTGCTGCTTTGTCCACCAGTTAGGCCAACTCTTTTCAGGTTATTTTTTTAGAAAAGGAGGATTACCCCCGTCCTCTACATCTAGGCGATGTATGCATTTATTTTATTAATTATTCACAAAGACCTTACAAAGTAGTACATCAGGTAGTCTGAAGTCACCATCTTAGCAACAACTGTCGCTACTCCTATCCACCTGATGAAGGGGTGCCAATAGTCCGAGTCTAATACCAAACAGACATCGCACAAATGCCTAACATCTAAAGCCAGAGGCCCAAACCAAGCCACATACTGGGTTTGGGACACAAACTGGTCCAACGCAATCTCTGTGTCGTCGCTGCCAACTTCCACCAATCCATCTTCAGATCAGAAACTAATGCACCGATCTTGCCAGGCCTTTCTGTCATCGACGCCACCATGATGACAGACAACATCCTCTTCCTGCGCGAGTCCATCTCCGCGCATCGAGTATTTAACAAAAAACTACCACAATTCATGGAAACGTGCCCAGAAACTACCACTTTACGATTTTGTGCGGAAAACTACCACTTTTTTCACTAATCTTTGACTAAAAACTACCATGTATGAAAAGTGCCCGATTCGACTCGTTTAAACTCGATTATGACAGGGCTGGCCCACACGTAAGCATTGACCGTTACATTGACCATTAGCGGCCGCGCCGCCGGAGCACTGCCGGCCGAGATCCGCCGCGGGCAGGCCCAGGCCGCCGCCCGGTCGCTCGCCGTGCCTGCAGATCGCGCCGCAGGGAGGCCCCAAGCCGCCGCCCGGTCGCCATGGACCCGTTTGTGCTCGTCGGCGTCCGCGGCGCCGTCAGGGCGCTCCATGCGGGGAGCGGCGAGGAGCAGCGGCTGCGGAGTCCTCGAGGCGGGGCGGGAGGCGGGGCAGCTCCGGCGGCAAAGGGCGCGGGGCGGGCGGCTCCAGCGGCGAAGGGCAGCGGCAGCGGCTCCAGCGGCGGCGGCTCCCGCGGCGGCTCCAGGGGCGAAGGGCGGCGGGCGGCACCCATGGCCAAGGGCGGCGGCTCCAGCGGCGAGCGGCTTCCGCGGCTGCACCTGCGGCGAAGTGCGGCTCCGGCTGCACCTGTTGGCCACGCTGGCGCCTGAACTATGGGCCCGGCCTGGCAGAAACGTGATTAACCGCGGCGAAGCGGGCGGTTCCACGACTTGGTAGTTTTTGCCACTGATTAGGTAAAAAGTGGTAGTTTTCCGCACAAAATCGTAAAGTGGTAGTTTCTGGGCACGTTTCCATGAAATGTGGTAGTTTTTGGTTAAATACTCCCGCGATCGGACTCCGAGTCTCCACAGCGCCACGCCGTCGAGATTCGCCGCCATCAATGTGTAAGATGAAGCACCGCTCCACCAAAGAAGCCGTCCTCTGGTCCCTCGAGCCCGTGTGTACCTCCATGAATGACGCCCCTAAGGGGGAAACGACACCAGAGCGTCACCGCCATCCGATCTACTGATATAGGGTTTCCCCCGGAGGTAGCAGAGAGTGGCCTTGAACTTTTTCACGGCGATGCCTTCAAGAAGGGAACGACGCAGACAGCGCCACCACCGCCGGCCTTGGCAGTAGCCGAAAGTAAGTTTTCATCCAGATCTGTTCAAAGAAACTTCATCTCTCGTGCACGGGCCGTCACCACCACAAGCACTACCAGGCCGAGCACACGCCGCCGCCGGCACCTCCACGGTGCCCAGAGGCCGTGAGACCTGACGACACCACGCCTAACAGGCTGCCACGGCCCAGCCCGAGCACCACCCAGCTACAACCGGGGGTCAAGAGCCCCAGGCCGCAGCAGCAGTCGAGACAGCACCTCCGGACGGGGACAAGAACTCCACCCCGCCACAGAACGAGCCGCCGCAGGAGCTTCGAAGCGCCGCGCCACCAAGCCACCACCGGGAACAACTGCACTGCCGCGAGGAAGGAGGGAGATTAATGTCAAAGATATTGTTAAATTCCGGCGGTCACTCTCTAGGTGTGCACTTGTACTTGCTGGGGTAAACAAGCGAGCGTTTGAAATTGGAGCAGGACGCCTACAGAGTTGTGGCGTGGCCGTGGCGCGTTGTGGCTTGGCCGGAATGAGGTTCAGTTCTAACTTTTAAGGTAAACGTCGCCATCGTCCAGCTCGCATTCGTTTTCTCTTGGCCCCTGCCCCTAATCACAGCCACGTAGTACGTACAATATATCGCTTTCGCTTTCGGACGGAGGCACAACAGCTGTGCGCGGCTTGGCCACAAGCCGCGTGGTGTAGTTGAATGATCATGGTAGGTAGGAATATACATGCTCAAGCGAAGCATCGAATTGTTTTTAGTGTGAACCATTGGCCATGCCCTTGCTTGCTCCACTTCGCTAGCTCTCCAGAAGCTTTGAGAGTCGTCCGTCGCCAGTGAGGGCCCGATCCCTAATCTCTCCGGCGGCGAGGTCGGCCGGTGCAGAGGCGGGAGAGGAGCCTGGGGATGCTCTGTATATATTAGTTTTAGTTCTAGCTGTTCCTTAGTGGTGTTTTGGCGCTATGCCGGTGGTTGGCGTTATGCCGTTTCCGAGCTCTCCTCCGGCGTCTTCGAGCGGCGTCCGGCGGCTGCTGGTTCTTTCCCGTGGTGGCCTTCCATGGTGGAAGGAGGCCGTTGGTGGCGGATCCAGCAAGAGCTCATCTAATAAGCTCCATGTGTTTGGCAGAGAGGATCCGCCTCTTCCTTTGCTAGTGAAGACGCCGTGGAGGCGGATGGCAAGCAAGGAAAAGGTAAGGATCTGGATGCTGTAGTGAGGATTGGAGCTTACCATCGTCGGTGGTCTCAGGAAGGCGCTGGCGCCTGCTGTAGCGGTCGAAGGCCGGTCTTCCTCTGCGAACCGTCGATCCTTCTGGTCGAATGGCGACCATTCTTCTTCCTCCCGGCCAGAGAGCCTGATGGGAGGCAGTGCATCTTCAGGATGGCGTCCGCGGCGTCTTGCTGTGGAGGTCTGGCCGGACCAAGTGGTCTCGTCCCCGGCGCCGGCGAGATATCCGCCATCCTGCAGGCTTGGACCCGATTGCAGTTTCACTCTTGGATCTGGGGTCCTCTTTGCTTAATACAGGGACCAATTTGTAATTCAGGATTCCTTCAGGGTCCTGTTGTAAGCTACTTTGTAATCCTTCAGTTTATACAATAAATCTTCTGGGTCCTTCGGGACCCTGCCCTGTTAAAAAAAAAGAATTGTTTTTAGTATCTCGTACGACGTACGTGACGTGACATCCTCCAACGGCAGCGTGCCATCTTTTTCTTTTGAAACGGAGGCAAAAATTTTGCATCATCTCATTAATAAAGAAGAAGAGAATTATCCAGTTAATTAACGGAAAACCGGACGAAATCCGTTACAACATGCCTACACAGGACACCCAGGGCGACCTGGCAACCCACACAAGAACGCACACGCCGTCGAGGAGAGAAGCGTCGTCGAGGTAGCAATCCGGTGTCATCGTCATCACACCTCCGCCAGGGCGACTCCGACTCCACCATCAACGACCACCGATGAAGCCCTCATCATAAACGAGCGTCGAGGCCTGCGCCGGACAACACCAAATAGTCCACCGCACACGTCGAAGACCAGGCAGCTCCGACTCTGGCGACGAGCGTTGCAGGGGAAAAGCGCTGGACCTGTGCCGAGCCAGCGCCGGAACCGACCACCCGTCTCGTGTCATCGTCACCGCGGAAGCACCTCCTCTGCAGCTCCGACTTCAGGAAGACAAATGAGGCTCGGCAACCCCTCGAACACGCCGAATGAGACCTACTACCAAAGCTCAGCAGCAGCCCAACTCCGCCCGAAGCCGCCATCGTTGCCACACAAGAAGTCGCGCCACATCACCATTGCCGGACGCACATGAAGGTATACATTTTGGCTCTAGTTTACTTGTATGGTTTTTGTATATCTTGAAGGTGCTGATGTGCTGAACGATGGTATTATATCCGTAGAGTTGGCAAATGATCCTATTCGTGATGGAGAATTCCTGCATGTTTAAGATTTTTCCATCACCTCAAGTAAAAAAAAAGTTGTCCATCACTTTTCCCCAGTCGATCACCATTTGTGTGTGGTGAACCTGGGACACAACATCAAACATGGAGTGTTCATCCTCAGCTCCTCCACTCCGTCCCTGCTACACGCTAAGAAAAATATGCTCTGTCCTTCGCAGCTGCCACCTTGTCCTCCACGGGATCTTTATGGTAGGGCGATTTTTTGTTTGTTTTCTACTACGTTTTCTAACAAACACCATGCCAAGTCCACAAGATTTCTAACATCGTATGATTCCATGGCTTGGCGGAGGTTCGAGGTTTGTCAATAGGCCATTGGTAGGACATGTCGCTGCAAATGACCCATCACATCCTTTAATTATTATACCTCCAGAGCCAGACGAGGAGCCCTCTGCTTAAAAGTCCAAACACGAGTTGCGAATAAGCATCCTCATTGGCATGACTCAGCTGAGAAAAACTAAATGAATGTAAATAGTAATTTGATATCTACTGCTTTAGCGAAACAGGAAATCACGTAATGTTCATCTGATAATGATTTGAATTATGCAATGAAACCCCCGCAAAAAAAGAATTGTGCATTGAAACGATGCTTTGTCGAGAACCTTATCACAGGATTTCGGCAAAGCATACCCACCTTCACCGAGCCGTTAACCACTGACGTACTTGCCATGTGGCACCTCTTTGTCGTGAGCTTATTGTTTAGCTCTCGGTATAGGGAGCCTTTGCCGAGTTTCTTCTTTTTGCTAAGTTTGTCTTACTTCTGTCTCGGTAAATGCCTGTCTTTGTCATGCGCTATTGTTTGTCGAGATCGGTTCTCGGTTTATGTTGTTTTCCCGAGATGTTATAGATGTTGGCATAGCCCAAAACACTCGGCTTATGTCGATTTTCCAGTAGTGATGTATGATACCGGGGCATACATGGAACCCATAGCATTGAAAAAGTCATGTTGATTCTACGTGCAAGAGTGAAATATCTCGGCAAGTTTCGATATGTGGGGAGTAGAGTATATTTTTTCACCTTTTCCTGCCAATGCCCCAAAACTTGTTCCAAACAGTAGTGCCATTACTACGGCGTAGAAGTACTTGACAGCAGTACATGGTTTCTTTTTCCAATATGAGTATATGACTGACTTTGCTTCCACAGGCAAGCGAAGCATTGTATGAGGACGGTTTGCGAGTACTGCGTTGGAAAGGATAGGACATTTGAACCTTCAGGACGTGTGCTTAGTTCCTTTATTAAATTCTTGTTCATCCTGAAACACAACCAAAATTGAAAATATTATTCACATATTTGTAACACCGTTTGATCCATTATCATCCAGAGAAGAGATATTCAAACGCTTGCAGAAGACATCTCTGATGTCAGCATTGTTTGTACTCATACATCATATATGAATGTGATATTATGTACCCTCTTAAATAGTATTGATTGCTGCTTCTTATTTTCATAAATTAGACGGGTTGACAATTTCTCAAGTCTTTGATTACATTATTAAACTATGAACAATAAAGGCCACCAGAACTTTACCCATGCATATAGTTGAGAATTCTTGTATAGTTGGTTGAATTTAATCCCAGTAATGTGTTCTTGTACTGCACTAGTCACATTAAGAAAATGCATTGTTGAGCCGTGAATACACAAAACGTTAGCAGTGTATGGTAATCATGCATGGGTTAGCTTTCTAGCGGCAGCGTAGTAGAGTAGTTGAAGAATGAATTTTCTTTGGCTCATCATCATTTTATTATATACAGAAGGATCCTGCAGAAGCTTCCAATTGCTTCTAATAATATGTATTTGGCATTCTATATGTATATGTTTTTTTCTATAAACTTTGTCAAAGTTCGTAAATTTTGACTTCTCAAAAAAATTATACGCACTACATTGTGGAATGGAGGGAGTACTACTTAAAGCATTGTTAATAGTACAACCAACTGTTGGCTATATGATGTTGTCACGTCATCTATAGCCAAGCTATTGCCAGCAAATACAATAATTAGATATAAATATGTACCACGTTATTGATACATGACCCACCTTACTCTCTCACATAGTCTTTAGGAGCACGCGCTACAACCGGTTGTTAATATATAGACCGCTTCCCTTCTCTCTCCTTTTTCCCTTCTTCCAACTCAGCAAAATATGATATAATGCCTTACAGCTCGCCTATGTCATCTTATTATACTTGCTCTTATGTTACTCCCAAGATGAGCAGGCTTAATGACATCAGAGTTTGCAACCACCTAGGTATATCAAGGGAGAAGCGGAGCGTCTTCGACTGGACCAACTTTCCCCTATATGTCCAGGGGAACAGCCCGGAGACCGTCCCAAAAAATTACCCAACCAGACCCTCTGTAGCCAACCCATTTGTCTGAGTTGTTCGGTATTCAGCCTATTTGTGGGGCGAACCGGATGCGTTCAAACATGGTTGCCATGTTGGATCAACCCACGCTGGCGCACCCTGACCGCACAAAAACTTCACCTCGGATCAAACCCTAGCCTCAATCTCAGTTGATCTTCGGCTTCCTGTCCTCTCCCCTCCCATCATCCATCACGACCAAGGCCGGATCTGGCAACATCGACTCCTCCAAAGCCGGCCATTTGGGTTGGGACGCCCTCGCGGTGTAGTCGGTCGAGGAGCTGGTCATCCATGCAGCCCTCCGTTGGTCGTGGATGGATAGGGGCGGAAACTCGAGCTCCACGCCCTCCTCGATTGCCTGACATGGCTCCTCCATCTCTGCTCCCAACCGCCTCGGCTCGACGGGGTATGTGCCCTCCCGACACCTCTGAGCCCGCGGAGGTGGCTCCTAGAGTTGGAGGCGTGGGAAGCTTGTCGTGCGAGGCAGGCAGGCAGCCCCGGTCAGATCCAACTCCTCCGTGTGCGGCTCTAGCAGATCAGCTCCGTCGGTGCCCCTATCCTCCGACTCGAACAATGAGGACGAGCTCGTGTGTGGTGTCCTGCGTCGATCATTGACCACCGCCGAGAAGGACGCCCGCCGCCGCCGCAAAAATGTGAAAGCATTGTGGCTAGGAATCGAGGAGTCCGAGAAGCTTGCCAAGGAGAAACCGTTGGAAGCCGCCTTACTAAGGAGCAGGCCCACATCGCCTGAGTGTTGGCCAGGCCTCCCTCCTCGGCCGACTCCTCCGGCGCCTCCAGCAACGACGACACCCTCCAGATACTGACGTGTACGCAGACTTTGACGCCTACTACCTACCATCGCTCCGGAGCCGACAAGGAAAGGGTATGTGATTTGCTATGTTATGTCTGGTTGTATGATGAACTAGTATGTGTTATCTACTCCCTCCGTTCCTAAATATAAGTCTTTTTAGAGGTTTCAAATGGACTACCACATGCGGATGTATATAGCCATATTTTAGAGTGTAGATTCACTGATTTTGCTCTGTATGTAGTCCCTTGTTGAAATCTCTAAAAAGACCTATATTTGGGAACGGAGGGAGTACGTTGCATGAGATTGTATGAACTGGGGAGTATGGGTATGAGGTAGACTGCTGCAGACGCGAAGAAACGAGGGACGAGTTGGCGCTGTCCGCGAACATATATGGGGTCAGTTTACCCGGTTCAATTGGAGTTGGAGATGCTCTTTCCTGCACCAATTAGGGCCAACTTTTTTCAGGCTATATGGAGAGCAATTTCCTACCTACTGTCAAAGCTATTGTTAAGTTTCCTGCAGTCACTTTGCAGGTACGCACTTGGTCTTATGTGGTAAACAATCGAGCATTTGAAATTCGAGCCGGGCACCTACAGATTTGTGGCGTGGCGCATTGTGGCTTGCCCGGAATGAGGTTCAGTTTTAAATAAGGTAAACGTCGGCATCTTCCAGCTCGCATTCGTGTCCTCTTGGCCTCTCCCCTAATCGCAACCACGTACTCCATGCATATCGCTTTCGCTTTGGGACGGAGGCACAACAGCTGTGCGTGGCTTGGCCACAAGCCGTGGTGTCGTGGAAGGATCAAAGGTAGGTAGGAATACATGCGCAAGCGAAGCATCGAATTGTTTGTTTTTATCTCGTACGTAGGTATGTGACGTGACACCCTCCAACGGCAGCGTGCCATCCACCATATACCGAGCACAATCAAGGAACATATCACCGGCCGATGCATGAGTCGGTGACCGGCCGGTGTGAAGGAAAAGAAAAGAAAAGAACGCCCAACAAACTGCATGCTGATCGGTGAAAGGCTAGCCGTGAAGCCATGTGTCCGTTTGGTAAGAGAAAGAAAAAGAACGAACGTGGCGACCATGTTTTTGGCCATGGCGTGGTCGGCTCGACGGGCAGTGCCAGTGCGCGCTTCGCGCCGAACCAACGCAAGAAAAGGAGAAATAAATGGCCAGCCCTAGCTCCTTCGCTGTGCATATGTTAAACTTATTATCGAATCTAACTTGCAAAACATTTACAAATAAATAATTTAAACTCTCTAAGATTCTATAAATACACTAGAACCACTATTAAGATATTAGTTGGATAAATCTCTAACATTATATATTAATGAAACCAAACTATACATGAACATATGTACATACATACAAATATGTATTATGCATGCACTATATAATTTGAGAAATTCCCCCCGCAAAAAAATATAATTTGTGAAAGTGTCGCAAAATAATTTATGTTATATCACTTAATTAATTGAAATTTAGCATAAACAAAGTGATCAATGATATACGTTACAGCCGATAATAAACAACATTTGTTAACTACAGCAACAAAATTATGTGCTTAACTGCACCAACTAAATAACAAAATGCATACTCCTAAATATTTTAGTGTAATAAAATAAAAAAATAAGTACAAAATTTTGGTATAAAAATTATTTATTTAATTTTGCCCCGGGGTCCCAAATTTCTCTGAACTGACCCTGCTTAGAAGAGATCACGGGGTTGGATGCGCTACACCCGCACGTTGTGCTAGTTGGGCTCGAGCACCTGCGTGACTTTCCCACTGCGCCGGAGCACCTCAAGAGTGCTGCACATCAACCTCACGCAGGTGAGGATGGTCTCCTCCCTGGTCACTATTCTTACGAAGGCGAAGGACAGGAGCTTCACATGATGAAAGATGTGTGCGATGAGTTGGAAAAGGCGAGTATCAATGTAAAGAGGCACTGCCCTGAAATGGCCGGTTAATATGGATCTGCCTCGCAAGTAAGAATCCCATCAGCCGACTCGACACGGTTCACCAGGACATCAGCGACCCGCTACAAGGCATGGCGGCCACAACGAGAGCTCAATGCTGGATGAGAATATACCAAGACTTTTCGCTTCGTGAAATCTCCAAAGGGTGGCCACCCACCTCGAGGCATTCCAGAAGTGAGCTGATGAAGAGGTCAGTCGGGCCTTGTCTAGAGCAGATCCAGAGTTCAGAGAGATTGCAGTGATGATCTATGTGTTGGCTCGTGCAGTGCTCGATCACTCTGCTGCCAGAAACAGGGGTGTGGGCAAGGTCATGAATTTCATCAATACCCGCCAGTAGGAGATGAGCAACCAGCTTGAGACGGCTCTTGGACCGGACCATGAAAGGTTCTCAGGCCTATTACATGTCAAGTCCATACGAGATCCACGCCCCACAAGCCAACGTCGCCACCCGTCCCATCAACGTCTAGCTCCATGGCTTAATGTGATCTCGGATGCCAATGCAATAGCCGTCAGGGTTGCTGAATGGGTCCAACGGCGTGGCTGGATGGTGCAGATCCTTACCGCCCTTGCCAAGGCTCGGCCGCTCGACAACAGCCTGGTCGCACTTAGGCCGATGCTCCGTCGCCTCCTCCAAATGGACGTTAGGCAGTTAGGGACCCTCTTGGCGCTGTCTTGATCCTATCCCCTTCAATGTCATCGCGGAACATACAAAACCATCACCCGCGTCTTGTTTGATGGTGATCGCTCTATTGTGTGTGTGGGAGATTCTGAGATCGCAAGCATGGTGCTCGCGATTTCAAGGTTACCCGACCGCAAGCATCATCTTAAGGTCTGTGATGTCCTCACAGCTCTGGAATTTGCTCGAAGAGCGAAATTATTGTTTCAAGTGGTCTGATATCATTATTTCTCTCTTGACCGACTGTAGTACATGACATTTTGAGATGCTTCATGCTAACACGGGTACGGCCGACTTTTCGCTTATGAGAAAGGTATAAAAAGTTTCTACTTTAGAACAACGCCACCAGAAACTTACCCATATAGTTCAGAATTCTTGTATACTTGGCTGGCTGAAGTTAATCCCAGTTATCTGTTCTTGTACTGCACTAGCCGCATTAAGAAAATACATTGTTGAGCTGTGAATACTCAAAATGTTAGCAGTGTATGCTAATCATGCATGGATTAGCTTTCTAGCGGCAGCTAGTAGTGAAGTAATGGCTGCATGCATCATTCTGATGCAGAGGCGGGGGTTATCCTCCTTTTTCCAAAAAAAAGCTTGTAGTGAAGTAGTTGAAGGACCAATTTTCTTTGGCTCATAATTATATTATATACAGAAGGATCCTAGAGAAGCCTCCAATTGCTTTGCGGTTGTGGCAGCTGGTTACTGTTGTTGACGCTAATCATGTGGAGCATAATGCGACAGAGATGCTGGAATGTTTGAACAAGTCAGATTTGTTGGCTGGACAGCGGGCCGCAACACTTATGTAGTATCAATTAACAAAATAATTTATGTAGGTCCATAGCAGTTAAAGGACACAAAATTCCTGAGAAAGATTATAAATAAGTGAAGAACGTAACGTGCGCGGCAATCTCTTCTGATGGCGACTAATGAGGTACGGAAGTAGCAACAAATTAATTTGTAGCAGCAGAATTGTAACTAGGAACAGTTGACAGCTGTTTAGTGACATCAGAGTTTGCAACCACCCAGAAAGAGTCTTAGGTTGTTTTTTGAGACTAGTAACCATGCACGTGCAACGCACGTGTCCCTCATCAAATATAAATGTGAATATGCTCAAAGTATCCGAAATTTAAAATCCATGTCCTAGTATAATTTTTATAAATGTTCATAAATGGGAATCTATATATAAGTATTCTAGAATGAGCTTTGGGAGATAAATTATAGTTGAACATAAGAATCCGTGCTCCCAACCGCGTCAGCTCGACGCGGTCCAGACCCGTCCTGGTGGCCCAGTGGGCCTCTTGCGGATTCGAGCCATCACCTCTGCCCCCTGCTCCTCCTGGGCAGCGCTTGGTGCTAGTCCTGACACCTCTAATTCCATGGAGGCGCTCCTGAAGTTGGAGGCATGTGGAAGCTTGCCGTGCGAGGAAGGCATCCCGGGCCGATCCAGCTGCTCCGTCTGCGGCTTTGCAGATCAACGTTGGTGCCCCTGTCCATTAATTCCAACGATGAGGGCAAGCTTGTCTGTGGCGTCCTATGTCGATCATTGACCACCGCCGAGATGGACGACAGCTGCCGCTGCCGCAAAAATGTGAAAGTATTGCGGCTCGGCCTCGAGGAGTCCGAGCGGCTCGCGAAGAAGAAAGCGGCGGAAGCCGCCTCACCAAGGAGTACGCCCGCGTTGCCCGAGGTTTGGCCAGGCTTCCCTCCTCGCATGACTCCATCGGCACCTCTGGCGACGATGACGGCCTTCCTGATGCTGACGCGTACGCCGACTTTGACACCCACTACTGTTGCTCCGGAGACGGCAAGGGGGGGCATTGATTGCTATGTTATGCCCCGTTCAATGGGAGTTTTTTTCGAGATACACACGCATGCGTATCATATGTTGATAGGCGAAGGGGTGAAAAGACCCATCCACGGTTCTACAACGCGGGCAAACAGCCCAAAGTTAAATCAACTACTCACTAACACCCCACCTATACAAGCTTTCAAGCCTACCTCCTACCTCTCTGCTAAACAAACCAGCTGATTGGCAGCTCTTCCCCTCCTGTTGAACCCTAGCGATCACAGCCTCAACCGAAGGGCGAGCTTGATTGAAAACAATGTCATTTCGGTGCTTCCAAAGCTGCAAAGCAACGAGGGTCGTTAGGGTGTGGTAGTCCTTCCTAAGTCGTGGAGGCAAAGCCCTCGACTCCGTGCACCACGGCAGCCACAAAATCGTTGCATCCACCCCACATTCCCCCATGATTGCAAGATGCCATTCCAAACTGTTCATGCGAAGTCGTAGTTGAGGAGTATGTGATCAATGCGCCCGGACACTTGATCACAAAGGGGGCAAGCCACCTGGTGTGGGAGACCGCTCCTGGCCAAATGATCTGATGTCCAACATCTATTCGGAAATGCAAGTCATGCAAAAAAATTGCACCTCAAGGGCGCACGTGACGTGAGTCCCAGACCACTGTTACTGCAAGATCGTACTGATGGGCAACAAAGCGTGAAAGTTCAATTGGAGTTGGAGATGCTCTTTTGTCCACCCGTTAGGGCCAATCTTTTTCTGGTTGTATGGAGAGCAATTTCGTACCTACTGTCAAAGCTATTGTTAAGTTTCCGGCTGTGACTTTCCAGGTGCGCACTTGTACTTGCTGGGGTAAACAAGCGATCATTTGAAATTGGAGCAGGACACCTACAGATTTGTGGGGTGGCCGTGGCGCGTTGTGGCTTTTGCCGGAATGAGGTTCAATTTGAAGGGTAAACCTCGCCATCTTCCCGCTTTCATTCGCTTTCTCTTTTCCCCTCCCCTAATCACAACCACGTAGTACAAAATTATACTATCGCTTTCTCTTTGGAACGGAGACCTAACAGCTGTGCGCTGAATGATCAAAAGGTAGGTAGGAACACATGCGCAAGCGAAGCACCCTCCCAACGGCAGCATGCCATCCGCCATATACCGAGCACAATCAAGGAGCATATCGCCGGCCGATGCATGAGCCGGTGACCGTCCGGTGTGAAGCAAAAGAAAAGTATATCCAGCCGCTGCCGGCCGCCCAACAAACGGAGATCGGTGAAAGGCTAGGCGTGAAGCCATGTGTCCGTTTGCCAAGAGCAAGAAAAAGAAGGAGCGTGGCGACCATGTTTCTGGCCATGGCGTGGCCGACTCGACGGGCAGTGCCAGTGCGCGCGCAACTGGCAGGCTGCCTTCGCGCCGAAGCAACGCAACAAGAAGAAAAGGCGAAACGGCTGGCCAGCGCTACCCCCTCGCTGTGTAGATGTTTCTAGAGAGATCTCCGAAACGTGTCAACCGCCCATAGGCCGGCCAGCTGTCACCTCCCGCGGCTCCGCAAAATAAATACCCCCTCCACCCCTACACCTTTCCCCACCACCACCACCAGCAGAGATCTTCTCCACTCCTATTCTAATCAACCCCTCGCCGCCGCCGCCACCACAGATCAGACCACCAGCCGAAGCAATGGCCGCCTCCGCCGTCGCGTCCAGGGCCGTGGCCGTCCTCGCCGTCCTGTTGGTCGCCGCCTTCTCCGTCGTCTCCGCGCAGGAGGCCCCGGCGCCGAGCCCCGTGTCCGCCGCCGGCGCAGCGGCGCCGTCCCTCGCCGCCGCGCTCGTCGCCTCCGGTGCCGCCTTCCTCTTCGCCGCCGTCCGCCACTGAAGCGGCCGCCTCCGTCCTCCCCGTCCGTCCACAGTCGATGGCTCCTCCTCTACATCTACATAGTACCGCCGCGTAGATCCATTTAGCGCCGCTGCTGTTATCACTAGCGATTTGTTGGTTGTTCGTGTCCGCTTGGCCTGATCTGCCTGCTGCTGTCCGTCACTCGATGACGATGATGATTATTATCTCGTGCTTGTAGATACTTCTCACCAGTGCTATTTATCCGGTTCGATCTGCTGATATATTCGCTCTCCATTTTAAATTTTGTTTTGATGATGCTTTTCTGTCACTCGTGATTCCTGAATTTTGATGCGCGTGAGCGAGATGAATCTGTTTCTCCCCACTGCCACAGTACACGAAGCTATTTTTTTCGTTTTTTCATTATCTGGTGCCTGCATATTTGGTAGCCGACGCGGCATGTAGGTTCATATGCTTGCTCTGCTTCTTGGCTTCTTGCAGTCAGTCAAGAGAAAACCTACATGTTCGAGTGAAAACAGCCGCAGCGACTGCTGCACTACACATGAGTGATTGACTCAGGTCATGGGTGGTGCTGGTCGTTTGGACTGGCCGGTCATTTTCTTGTTGCGATGCTTGGTAAAAACTTTGCCTGTTCTCTGAAACAAGTGACGTGTTACCACCAAAGCTTTCCATCAGCAGTCAGCACAAGGAAACAATAACAGCTTAGCGATCCATTTGATAATTGTACCACATTATATTTTAAATTTGTTCAAACTAAATCCTTCTAAAAAACCTAGAAACACCAACGGCGCGGCAAAATGCACCCCGCCCTTCTTGTATAATCTTGAAGATTAGGGCACGCACCTCGTCGAGGAGCCCCGGCACACGAACACAAACAGATGCTGGACTGGCCAGCAAACAGCGCATCCATGTGGTACAAATTACAAGCCGGTGTGTACAGAAAAGAAGAAGAAAGATGGAGACTGCTGGATGTGTAGTGCACACTAGTATTTGGAATTCTGCTTACACGACGTTAGGGCAACTCCAACGCACCACCTCACATCGTCCGTCCACATCCGTTTAGGGGTAAAACGGACACAAATCGCGGCCCAACGCGCGGAAGCAAACGGAAAAATGTCCGTTTTTTGTCAGCTTTCGATCCATTTCCGGTCCAAACTTGGGCCGTGTTTGCGGCCAAACGCACGCGCGGACGATCGCGACGCGTGCCCTTGTCCGTCCCTGGCCTGACCGTCAGCGACACATCCCGTCCCTTTTTCTATTCCCCCTTGCCCCAAACTCCGGCCGCACACCCCGCCCCTCTCCCTTCTCGTCCCTAGCCGCCTCCGCCGTGCCCGTGTAGCTGCGGAGCACGATCGCGTGCTCTCCACACCACTAGCTGTCCAACCCTCCGCCCTCGCCTCCAGCGCAACCGGCGGCGGAATTTAGAGCGGATCTAGCCAGATTTGTGCGCGGCAGGCCACTAGAGGCCGCGGCGCGCCATGGACTAGCGGGTACCGGTCCGCGCAGCTCCGGCAACGACCCCAGACCGCATGCAGGTACTGACTCCGCCTTTAGCCGCTCGGATCCATCCCGTCGCCGGTTCGTCAAGTACACCAACGGCCGTCGTCCGTGCTCAGTGTTGGCCCAAATGCTCGTCGACGCATCGATGCCGCTCATAAAGTGCGACGACTGTCCACTGAAGGTCGTGCGCCGCGTGTCTACAACACCGGAACACCCCGGATGGGTGTTTGTCAAGTGCAAAAATGATGGGGTACATGCTAGTTTGCTTCGGTTGTGATTCCGGATTTGGTTTGTTTTGCTTACAATCAAAGTTTTATTGTGTAGGATAGATGCAACTTTTGGTTTTGGGAAGAAGAATACATCGATGTACTGATAGCACGCAATTTAATAGATGTTCGTGCACTTCTTGCTAGAGTAGACGCTAGAGATGAGAGTAGATGTACGAAAGCAACGTCTACTTCTTTAGACGCGAAGAAGAAAGAAACATTCAAGATCGAGACTCCGCGGATCAACAACGAATGCATCGAGAACACACTAATCCAACTTAGAGGAGCAGTTATGGACGTTGGATATCTTTTAAAATGCTTTCTTGTAGTTCTTATTTTCTTTGGGCTTGTTATTCTAGCCAAGATTTGGTGAATGTATTCCAATGTATCACAAAAATCGTTGGTAAAATCAATGAAAATGAGAAAAAAATGTTTGTGGACGAGATGGAGCCGAAGATGCGGCCGCGTGTTGGGCGCCCGGCCGACGCAAACCCAAATCCAGATGGACACGGCCCCATCCCCATCCCAAATGGATGAAATCCGGACAAAACGGACGTCCGTTTGGGGTCGTGCGTTGGAGTTGCCCTTATGCGTGGCGCTACATGATGTGCACCAGAATAATGACGTACGGGTACTCTTTTACATTTTTTGGGCAGATATACGGCGTCCTGTTTTACTTGCTGAATCTATGAGCTCATATCTTTCTGAGGATTCAAATAAATCCGTAGTTGAAATGACCGTCAACAGGTTTAATTACACTAGTGCGCGAACGTTAATATGTTGTCCATGCAAACGTTCGATGCCAGGGCTATTTCTCGCCCAAACGAAGACGTAGTTCCGTCTCGCCTATGGCGTGGCGGTACAAGGTCGGCCCAGTATTCTAGTATTGTGGCTGTGCGTGTGTTTTTTCCCTTGGATTTCTTATCTTTTCTTTTTACTGTTTCCATACGTTTTCTTAGGTTTTCCTGTGGTTTTACCTATTTCATTGGTTTTATGGTTTGATTTGTTTCTTTCTTCGGTTTTTTCTTTCACTTTCTTTTTTTAACATTTTCTCAACACATGTCTACATTTTTAATAGGCATTGTACATTTTTCGTATAAATCAGGATTATTTTTTATACAAGTTTATATTTTTATAATACATGATTAATATTGTTTTTGAACATATATTTCGAGTTGTATTTTTCATACACCTTATATTATTTATACATCAATACAATTTTATACATGTTTAACATTTGTTAGTTATATGGTTTTTTACAAATACATGTTTCTGCAATTTTAATACATGCTAAACATTTTTTCGAAAGATATAATATTTTTAAAACTATGTGAACATTTATTTAGATTGTTTGTATAAATATTTTTAGAAATGTCACGAACATATTTTGAAACTAAAAACATTTTAATTGTAATGTAAACTCTTTGAATGGCATGAAACATTTTTTTACATTGCATAAACATTTTTTATAATGTCACCTACATTTCTTTGAAATGCATGAATAATTTTTTTAAATGTTCTCTCACGAACATATTTTTAAAATGTCATAACGATATGTTTCTGTATGTGTTATCCTCTCACTAGGTACTTCCAGGTCTCAAAGCCAGACAAGTTACAGCCTTATGAAAATATATAATCTGATTTGTTTAACGAGATCCTCTGACACAGGTACACATGAACGATTACAAAGATTATCGAACAAACTCCCCCCCCCCCCGACCCTCACGTCCCCCCCCCCCCCCCCCCCCCCGCGGCGACTAGGGTTCCGCCGCCGCCGTCACCCCTCCAACCCTCTTCCCCCCCTCGCCGCCATCGGAGACGGCGGCCGGGATAGCCAGCGCGGGCACCGGTGAAGGTGGCGGCGGGGACTGCGGCGCTTCGTCCCTCTCGGAGGCCATTGGTACCTGGGGCAGTGGCCCCTGTCGGTGAGTCGGCGTCACCGTGCGACCGGCGGCATTCGCAAGAGGTGCGCTGGCCAGCGTGCTCGGCCGTGAGGGCGGCAGGCCGCTGGTGGAGTTTCGGTCACGGCGCGGATCTCATCTGTGTCAGATCTGGAGGCACGAGATCCCGCCTCCCTGCTGCCTCTCTCGCACTGTACGCCGTGTACTGCGATTCGCTCGTTGGCTCCGGCGTTGGTGAGCATGGTGGAGTAGCTTGCGGCCCGGGGGAAACCCTGGCAGGCATAGCTGGCCCAGCGGCGGCGACGCCCAAGGGCGCCGCTTTCTTCCATGGGGGCGCTGCTGAGGTCCCCAACTCTCCACCCCGACCTCCTGCCCGGGTGAAAAACCACAATCCCCTGTGGATTTGGCGGCGGCGGCGCCTTGCGCGTCGTGACCTTCCTGAAGGCATCGTTAGGGGTATAGGGGCTCGGATGGGAGGATGTGCAGGCGCGGGATTGAGGTTGTGTGTGTCTCGAGCTTGTGTGGATGCGGTGTGGGCTGTAGGCACCGTCGTCTCTTCTGGTTGGTGCTCTCCGGTGGCGGTGGACGCCCCTCGGCCTCGACGGCGTAGCGTCTTGATCCTGACGGTAGGGATAGGGTTCCTCTTCCCGGCGGCTGTGGCTTCATGTAAACCGAAGAGACCTGGATCTTCTCAACGGTGGTGCTCTGCTGCCTTGCCTCTCGCATTTTTGCTCGGTTCCCTGCAGCCTCCTCTTCGGCGTCCGACTCCATGAAGCTTTCCTTCTCCAACTAGTTGGGCGTGGACAGTGGCGGTGCTGCCGGCATGGCTTATCCCAAATTGAGGTGGTCGCCCTAGGTCCACCGTGCGATGTGAGGGCGGCATCCTTCTAGCTCTTGGGTGAGCTTCTCTGAATCTTGACGGTACGACTCATACGAGCCATGGCGAGGGGTTAGGGTCCCTCTTCGATGACAGAGAAGGAAGTTGATGTTTCCCTCCTTCCCTAGGTGCTCCTGGAGCAATGTCCGTCTTCGACGGCCGGCTTTGTCATGCCCTGCTGCTCCGTCCTTGATTTGTAGGATACTAGTGTGGAGTACTCTGCCTCTAGCAAGTTGTAATCTTCATTTTCCTTTCTTAAGTTAGCTTGTGTAAGCTGTGGTTTTGGTTTGGTTCCCAACGTTCCCCTTTGTATCAGTTTGGTCGTCGTTCTCTCCGTCGTATGATGTACCTCCTGGCCGGTTGATGGTTTTGTTAATTCAAAGCCGGGTCTTCGCGAGCCTTCGTTCCAAAAAAGGTACACGGAAAGCAGTTGGAGGCCTGAGTCCATGTCAATGAAATATGTTACTCCCTTTGTTCCTAAATATAAGACTTTTTAGGGATTCCAATATAGACTACATTCTAAAATCCGTATGTAGACTGTACTGAAATCTCTAAAGGGTCTTATATTTAGAAACGGAGGGAGTATCTGGGATCAGTGGCCATGTCAAGTCATTTGTAATCTTGTCGCAAGCAGAAGCAACGATTCATGCTAAGTAACCAAAACAGAATTCACACAGCAATTCTCCAGGCACTTGAAGAAAGACAGTGGCCTTAGCTCTATGGCACGCACCTCGTCGAGGAATCCCGGCACACGAACACGGACAGACGGTGGACTGGCCAGCAAACAGCGCATCCATCTGGTACAAAACTACTAGTCGTACAGGCACACCTAATGGTGCATATGTCAAGCGCGCATTTGGCATTCGCGAGCGCGTTTGGATGCCGGATGGACCGCACGGCCTCCGGCGAGGCAGCTACGGCTGGCCTAGCGCCGGATCCATGTTTCATTTAGGCGAACGCAATGGATTTCCGACGGATGGAGTCCGAGCGCAGTCGTGCAAGGGCCTCCTCCCGGGCACGGCGGAGCGCAAGTCGGACGGCCATCTCCTCCTCGGGGCCGTGTGGGATGAGCTCGGGGTCGACGGATCTGGAGGTGAAGGACTCGGATCCGCTGCCCGCCATTCCGGAGACGACCAGAAGTAGCCGGAGACGAGCTTGGATGGCGGAGAGGAGTGGAGGGAAGGGGAGTGAAGTGGCTAGGTTTGGTCCGGCGAGCGGATGGGGAGGATTTTATGTGGGGTCAGGTGGGCCAGCGTGGGCCGGGTCTGACGTGGCGGGCGCGCCCGGACGCCCCTATATCCGCCTATATTTGGGCTGGATATGGAGGGTGTCGGTCAACCCGGGTGTTTGAGAGCCGTTTGAGGGGTCTGAATTAAAAAATCATGACCGGACAATAACCGGACGGCCCACCCAAATGTATGAGGCAGCTTATTTTCTTGCATGAGTGGTGAAGAAAATGAGTGACAAGGATGAAGAGAACAAAGGGGGTGCAATGTGGTTATTGAAGAAGGGCAAGGAAGAGGAAAACACATGTTAGTCGGGATGAAGTCAGTAGGGATCGCTATCAGTGACGTTATTCAGTGATGCAATGTGGTTATTGAAGGGGGTGCAGCGTTGTTCTATTTATATTTTTGTTGTTTTATATTTTTTTTTTATATTTTTGTTGTTCTATATACATTTTTTGTTCCGTTGCAACAAATAGGCACTTAAAATGAAATAAGTTCAACACATTTTTCCAATTTTTTGGCCACCAAATCATAGTCATCCCGCAATAAGATTTTGATTGCCATTTACACCTACGTACGATCGACATCGCTTGCATATATTATCTGATGTTTGTTTACTGTTTAATGTCTTACTCACTCGTTCAGAAATAACTGACGTGGTTTTTGAGTATTAATTATCGTGTTCCAGGCTCATAATACGTGCTGCTGCTCCTATTACAGAGAGCACACTAGATTATTTCCCCCCAATGATTTCAAGATAATATCCCTTTAAGATCGTAGAGCGAGATGATAGATTTTGAAATGACAACAATGCTAGAGTAAGGTCGGATGATTTGTAGGGAAATGAGGGGTGGAGGAAAAGATGTCACTTATCTTCTTGAAAGTAGGAGGGTTAAAGAGACAGGACAACTGCGAAGGAAGAAAGTGTGGATGAAGGGAGCAGATATGGAGGGGAAGGAGAGGCGGAGAAAAATATGTCACTTGTCTTCTCAAGTAGAAGGTGGTCTGAAGAAACATGAAAACCGCCGAGGAGGAAATAAGCATTACAGAATTAACTCACATTTCTGAAATAGAACGGATGTTTTAAATGTGTTTGTCAGGAAATGAGGGGTGTAGAAAAAGATGTCACTTACCTTCTTGAAAGTAGGAGGGTTAAAGAGACAGGATAACTGCGAAGGAGGATAGTGTGGATGAAGATAGCAGATATTAGGGGAAGGAGGGGCGAAGGAAAATATGTCACTTGTCTTCGCAACTAGGAGGTGGTTTGAAGAAACACGACAACTGCCGAGGAGGAAATAAGCATGACAGAATTAACTCACCTTTCTGAAATAGAACAAATGTTTGACAATGTCTTCTTTATTCCTTGACAATGCACGGGCAACGAAGGCTGGGCTCAGGCTGCTGAGCATCGACGGCGCCGGCTACCTGGTGGCCTCCAGTAGTGGAGAAGGGGATCCTCCAGCATCGTGATCCACTACAAGAAGTTGGTCGAGGAGGACCTCTGCAACGGCCTCTTCGTGACAAATTGCGCACATTTCCTGTCCCGCATAACCTCATTATCCCAATGTCTCCACGAAAGTTCTCTTTAGATAAATGTTCAACTGTTCTAAATTTCCTCTTAGTGTTGGCACGATCAAAATATTCCAGGTGAAAGGGTACCGGTAGACCATCATGAAAAAGAGGTGGAGTTGAGGAAAGTGGACTTCCACCGGAGGAGTGCTTGAGGTGAGGAAAAGAAACTGGGACAAACAGAAAAAGCATTTTGAATATTTATTTTTGATTGATTGTAGGTTTTACTGTGTGCATGTATTTCAAGTTGAAAGATTTCTTTAGAAAGTTTCTCCATTGATAAGTGGCCAAATAGGTTGTCTAAACATTTTGCTAGGTCTCCCTCAGGGATGATGGTGTAACCTTGTTTCAACAAAATAAACAGAAGTGGGCCAAAAGAGTGTCATATTACAACAAATCACTTGGTGTGAAACTAGATGTTGGACTCATACGTAATGTAATGGGCATGAATGCATTCTTTGGAGGATTGGTGGTTGCAGTAGCGCCTGATCATGTGTGGGTTATAAATCTTTTTGCTGCTAAAAAGACGTTGTCACTTGGAGTAATATATGATAGGGCCTGATTGGAGTTTATCATGACTGGTAAGTATGGATACTTAATTTTCTTATCTTATACAAATTACATTGGATTCCATTTCCTTGCTTGCTCGTGCGTATATTATGGCAGCAAAAACACACTGCGGATTTTGCTTTTACTTTTCCATATTAACACTGAAAAGATGACCCACAAAGACACATAAATAACTAGATTAAAGGATGGACACATAAGTTTGAGACATGGTTGTGGCCGCCGTACTCGGAGAAGGTGCGACGTTGTGATGAGCAGCGGGTTGCATCGCCATGGTGGTCACCCTCAGCTACGATAGAGTGCACACCTTGGCACCAGGAATCGGCCTGGGATGCCGTGGAGGCGAGAGGAGGGGGTAGGCAACGACTTGGAGGGGAGGGGAGACAATGGTGAGAGCAAGGTGCGGGCTGAATGTCGTGGCCTTGACTGGAGGGGGCAGTGAGAAGCCGTGGCGGGGAAAGTAGCCGGGGGAATGAGATGTGAGTGGGAGCATTGTGTTGTGCGGCGAGAGAGTGAAAGAGTGAATTTTTTTTTTTAAGATAAGAAGAAAAGGAGCGGTTGTTTGCTTTTTTTAGAAAAGCGGTTGTTTGCTATGAGACAAATGTCACATACATTTTTATATAGTGAAAATATCACAAACCTTAACAAGTCATTTGTACTAAAAATTGGGATACGACTCACTCTACTAAAAAGCACGATGACACTCACTCTGACTAAAAGCGATCACTTGCTTGCATCTAGCAGCTGATCAATGAATATATATATATATATATATATATATATATATATATATATATATATATATATATATATATATATGATACCAACAATATAGGGAAAATAAAATTTTTTGTTAATTAATAAATATCAGATTATATTTTGATTAGATTAATGTGTGATTAGGTGGAAGTGGTAGACAGGTATGCTTTTTATCTTGAATAGTATTTACTGTTCACTAGGTAGGGCACTATTCACAATAATGCTCTACTATTCAATACACTATTTGGAAAAGTATTTTACTATTCACTGCAATCTTTAATTCAATTCAATTATCTGCACGTTCTAACTTGATTATATCTTTGATGCAGGATCTATTATGGGCTGGCGAGGCCAACAATTCGTCCGACGGTGTGCGCAGAGGTGTAAAATCCTTACTCAGTACTCACCATATTTTTCATTATGTTATATCAGATGTAGCTAGTTACGTTCACTTAGCAGTTTTAATTGCAAATTTATGGGGTAAATTCCTATCGTCTTCCCAGGCAGTTTCACCCGAAGGGAACACTTCTCTACGGCCACAAGGTTCTCATTCAAACGCCACTCTGGGCTACACAGAGAACTACACACGCAGAGGTTTCTCCTATAGGATCCCTAGCATAAGAACTCTTCCCATAAATTCATAAATAAAAATACCAAGTGAAACCAAGAAACTACATCATTTCAACAACATAATTTACATATGGTTTTCCCTTTCGGGAAGCCCCGAAGGGATTACACACAACTTAGGAAATTACCTTCAAACTCTTGGCGAACAAAGCGCCTTCTTGGCTATTCTACTAGCAGTGGTGGTGGCTAAACTACGAAGGAAGTGGTGCTCTGGTGGAGAGTCTCGATGCTCTGAGTGCTTCGCGCTCTCCAGCCTTGTGTTGTTCTCCTCTTCTCTTTTTTTTTCTCTTGAGCCCAGTGTCTCCTTTTATAGCCGAGAGGGGTGGCTGCTAGGAAGGCCTTCGGGAGCCTTCCTTCACTTATTTTACACACGGTAGTATGCACGCGTGTCCTACTAGGGTACATGCGTGTCCTTCTAATAATATAGAAAAATGCGAGAGAGAGTGCCGACAAGCTTCAATCTTCAGGAATCTTTGCTTTCTTCACGTGGCATTGTCTCTCGGTGAATAATTTGCTGGCTCTTCTTTTCACCTTCGCTTGCCAGCGATGCAAATCTTCATGCCTTCAGATAGATAGCTCCTCCATCGGAATCCTTGTGTCAGTGTATGCGTACAATATGCCAAGGCTGCTCAAATATTCAACATTGCTTATTTTTAATTTAATTTATTTGCTTAATTATTCAACATTGCTCATTCATTTTATTTTTATTTATTTATTTTTATTTTTTTTATTTTTTTTACAGGGTGGTCCTCCCTGCCCATATAATTGATAATACCTTATCAATATTTAAAATATATATTTTGGAATTTCTATCAATATTCGGGTGAGGTATAGGTCCTCCGCGCCCGAATAATTGATAGCAATATCAATATAGGCAATTTGAGCTTTATTCAGGTCGCTGCCCATGCCCTGCTATGTCCATTTGATCATCATCATCGTTTAACAGATTGAAATCATATTTATGATCGTATTCTTTCTTTATTTCTTCAAATTTTTCGTCCATTTCATGCCTTAATTCTTTTAATATTTCTTCTTTCAATTCTTTCTTTATTATTTTTGAAAATTCTTCAAATCTTTTATCCATTTCTTGATCTATGTATTCACTGTCTAAAGGGTCAAACCCCTTTAGAAGGCATTCTTGATATGTCTTATATTTTGGAGACTCTTCCTTCTTTGTATTTTTTGAGCTTGATGCCTCCCCCTTTGTGGGAATTGGTGAAGCGGGTATGCCTCTCTTTATTTGGATATAGTTTTTAGCCTTTGGGTCAATATAATAATCTGGTCCGAATATCTTTCTTGCCCAAAATAAGGCATCATTTATACTATCATATCTTTTGAATGTTAAATCTTCTCCTTTTCTTTTTGCATCTAACTTTTCAATCATAATGTTTTCCCATTCCAGATATATGCCGGGTTTATTTCCGTCAAATATAATATATAGTGTTTCACCTTTTGGCATTTCAATCTTTCCTGGCTTTGGCAATTTTTTGTTCAGTTCGCTAAAATATTCTGCCAAGCTGTTCAGAATTGATAACATATATCCCATTTCCTCTCTTTTGGTGGTATATTGGAACCAGAAATTATCCAATATGCAGCGTTGAACTTCATCAAGCTTGATATGAGCCTTTGGCTTGAAATTGAATGTATTTGGCTGAAATACTTTCAGCCTATTTTCTTCTCCAAAGAAGATATATTCCTCCTTGGTGGCGAATAATCCTTTTCTCATTTCTGTAAATTTGATGCACGAGAAAATATGTCAGGTAAGGTATTATCCTTTCCCTTAATATGCTCAATATTTTGAAAAATTTACTTTATATTCTACTTCTCGAAACTTGAAATAACAGCTATTCATTATCTTCGCCCAATTTGAGGCATAAATAATTTTATCACGCCTTATTTGGATTTCTTCCCATGTCATAGGTGTTCCATCGAACATAATATACACTGGTCTTGGTGTAAAATATATTGCATGAGTATTGATATTAGATCGCATATAACCTTTCTCTTGTCTATTGATTATGTCATTAATTTCTAATAAGCATCTTTCGATATCATCAACATGGATATGATCTTTTGGTTTGAAATTGAATGTGCTTGGCGGCAATATCCTTAATCTGGTGTTATTTCCTGATATGTAGCCTTCTCTTCTTCCTGCGAGTGTACTTCTCTTCATTCCTATAGAAATGGTGATCAGTGGAATATGTTTGGTAAACTATTTAATTTGCCTTTAATTATGTTTTGATATATTACTTATATCAATTCTCTGCTATTGGTGTCTGCCATGTTTCTGGTAAACCTTAATTGCTATTATGTGGTTCTAATATTTTATCTCGTTCTGTCACCATTTGTTGCTCCATTTCTGTGTTTCTATTAACCTCTTTTTCTTCTAACTTATCTATTAGTTTTTCTAACTCTGCTTCTAGTGTATTTATCCTATTTTCTAGGTTTCTGACTCTACTAGATATATTCTATCTTCTGGTTCTATTCTATTCTTGTCTCCACTTTTGATTATTGGCTTTTAGACATGAGGCACATGCTTGTTTTAAACACAAACTACATGTGAACCTATTATCTTTGGCTTGGGTAATATATACAGAAAGCACATTTTATGTTATAATCACACCTTTTCCTCTAATCCAATCATGTTCACAATCTACTTGGTTCATTCATCATTTCAATTTTAAACCGGCTAATTCATCTATTAGTCTATTCATCTTCACTTGATTCATATTCTGGAGCCTCATTTCCTACTTCTCTGTTTCTATAATTGAATATATTGACTCTTCGTCTTTTATTTCAATCATCACACTACTAGTATATTTTCATTAACGCTATCTATATTAACACTCTCTCTTGTCTTCATATTTACTAGAGTACTTTTCTGGTCTTTATTAGGGCAAGTTCTACTTGATGATCAGGAGAGTTACATATGAAACACCTGCATGTTTTATCATAGGTTTTCTTAGGATTATATCTTCTTACATTTCTTTTATGCAAGAATGGGGCTCTATTGTCTGACCTTCTTAAGAAATATCTTTTCTTTGTTCTAAAATCTCTCCTTTGTGGTTTATAATATTTGTTTTTCCTATGGCCTTTCTTCTCCATTGTAAGTGGTATTTGGACTATGTTATTGCAAAAGTTTATAATCTGATTTCTTCATAGATCTTTGGGCTTGAATGCTAGTACATACCTTTCTTAGCTGTTTGAAAACAAAAGTTATGGCTTGGGGATATATTTACCACATTTCCTCCTGTTTCTTTTTATACTCCTCAATATTATGGAACCTAGAGGATCAGGCAATTTATTAAAATATCTTTCTACTACACTACATTAAAACCTTGTTTAGCAGTAGTAGCATTGTACAAATAATGCTGGGAGAATTCTTTAATACCTTTCCAGCTAGTTAATGTTAATTTTTTCTATTCTCTTAACCTTTCATTTTGCAATGAGGTATGTCCTATTCTGGATCTTCTGCTATGATCATATTTGAGATAACATTCGCAAAGTTTATTAGGGTTTCTTCCTCCCTTTTTAATTCTTCATATTGACTAGGGTTGACTCTACCCATTGTCCATAGAACTTTTACAGATTCTCCTAAAAATGTTCAAGATATGTTTAACATATCTTCTACCTTAGTGCCTATATTATACTGATTTTGTATATATTTTTGCACTATTAAACCTTTCCATATGCTGATTATATTTGGCCAATCTATTGGATCATGAGCTGCTAGGTTTAATATAGCGCCATCATTCTTATATTTTGAAATTGCACTGGTTTTTCAAAATCTCTTCTTTTAGTACCCATATATCTATATTGTCGCAGGAATATACGTAGTTTGATAGTCATCTTTTCTGGAGGCCATGTCCAGCTGATCTGGTAGGTCTCTCTCTTTCTCCTTCTCTTTTTACAGCCGATTCTCCATATCCTCTCTTCTTTTACCACATTTTCTACTTCCATGGCTTCCATTGCATTGTCTAAATTATGTACCCCAAATCATCAGTGAGTTATAGAAATCACTATTTTGTTCTGAATCATCATATCTTTCATCTTCTAACACCATTTCTTTATTAATTCTTCCTCCTCCTCTAACTTTCTAATAATAACTTATTATTGATATCCCATTGCTCTTCTTCCTAATAACTTCTTCTTTTTGAACAATATTCTGTCTTTATTATTATTATTATTATTATTAATGATAGCATTTTTATTAATATAGCATTTTCTTTTCTTCTGTGTTGCCATAATTTTATCTTCCATGGTTGAACTACTAGTGAAAACTTTTATCATTTTTTAGTTTCTTTAACCTTGCAATTTTCTAATGATAAATAGTTTCTCTTTCTTCTCTAATTTTTAGGCCATCCTTTGTCATAGAATGACTATATTCCCATCAATATGTTTTAGCTTTCTTTCCCAATGATATTTCATCATCTAATCACGCTTTTCCATGCATTCAATTACCTTTATCATTATTAATTTCTGATTCTGACATAAAAATTCAGAGTCTCTATTGTGCAGCTTTATAGTTCATAAATCGAATGCTTGCTACTTCCTTTCCCACAATTTTGATAGCTTATGTAGTTTCAGGTTGCTTTAATTTTTCTTTTTCCTTATTAATTCACCTATCTTCCATTTCTCCAGCTCTTTCTTCAGAACCAATTTTAAGAGGATTCGAAACTTTATACCTTTGGATTGCATACTATCAATTACGTCATTCACATTTACTCTATATCGAGCTACTTCTATTAGTGAGCCTTCCTATAATTCTTGCTTACTAGCAATTTGTTCCTTTAAAATCTTCATAACCTTTAGTTTGGAAACCAAAACTCTTGTTTCATAAATTCTTTTACGGGCATCATTAGGTCTGGAGCATATAGGTTATATCTATTTTCATTCATGTCTCCTTCCAAAAATCCTAATGCGCTTTGTCTACTGATTCCCATCTTCTTCTAATAACTGTATTAAAACCTTTGCACCTAATTTCTTCCTTGTCATCCTTTGACTCCTATGATATACATACTTGATGAATATATTTATAACCACATATTTTAGTCTTTTCAATATTTTTGCTTACAATTCTTAAATCTACTGGATTGTGTTACACACTTAATTCTACTCTCTCCGAATTTCTGTATAGACCATCTTACTTTCAAACATACCCATATGATATACTTGTTGTCGGCTTTATTTTTCTTTAGGGTATCTTTCTGATATCTTTCTAGATCTCTTTGTATATCTATAAACTTCTTCAATACTATCAATATCATCACTTTGCATGATAATCTATGCTTCATGGCTAGAGGTCCTTGAGTCTTGCCTTACTAGTTGGAGGGTTTTGTCTCTTCTAAGGAGCCTTTAGATAGTCCATTTTCTGAATTACTATTTTCTAGCAGAGGCACTATTCCGGATGATGAAAGCACATTTCTTGTTTGCTTTGACCACTTTTAGTTTATATTTAAATTTGGATTATAGATGGAGGATGGTGTTATTTTGTCTTATTATTACTTTGGAATCTTCTTTTGGGGAGTCGTGATCGAATCCGACAGGAGGTGACAGGTATTTAGCAACTTCGTTTAATGCTTGAGTAATATTCAGTCATATAATTATGAGATAAATCAAAGTTTAACCTCTTGCACCAACTTTTTATTTCAAGTATCTTGTCTGTTTCAGTGCGTGGGAGGACTCTTGCCCCTTTACTTAAGTAACGCATTGATAACACTTCTTCTTTAATATAATCGTTTTCTTAGAACTGTATTCTGTCTTGCTTTTGCTTCCCTAGCTTATGTAAAGCTAGATCATTTTTATTCAACCCTGAATACTTATCAGCAAGCTTTTGGTATTCTTTGAATAAGCTTTCAAATTTTTGGTCTAATTATCTGTGTCTTTTCCCCCAAGATATGTAAAAATTATCTATCAAATCGACGACGTATTTAACTGGCTATGAGATGTATGCCAATATGCCTTCAGAGGGATTTACTCTGCACCTATATTTAACTTTTCTTAGTATTTACTACTTTTACCTGCGCTAACGTCTAAGTTTAAATTTTTAAACCTTTCAATGATTAAACGCTGGACCTGATACAACAAATAGGGAAAAAAAATTGCTGTTAATATAAATATCAGATTTATATTTTGATTAGATTAATGTGTGGATTGTGGAAGTGGTAGACAGGTATGCTTTTTATCTTGAATAGTATTTACTGTTCACTAGGTAGGGCACTATTCACAATAATGCTCTACTATTCAATACACTATTTGGAAAGTATTTTACTATTCACTGCAATCATTTATTCATTCAATTATCTGCACCGTTCTAATTGATTATATCTTTGATGCGGATCTATTATGGGCTGCGAGGCCAACAATTCGTCCGACGGTGTGCGCAGAGGTGTAAAATCCTTACCAGTACTCCCCCATATTTTTCATTATGTTATATCAGATGTAGCTAGTTACGTTCACTTAGTAGTTTAATTGCAAATTTAATGGGTAAATTCCTATCGTCTTCCCAGGCAGTTCCCCCCGAAGGGAACACTTCTCTACGGCCACAGTTCTCATTCAAACGCCACTCGGGCTACACAGAGAACTACCAACGCCAAGGTTTCTCCTATAGGATCCCTAGCATAAGAACTCTTCCATAAATTCATAAATAAAAATACCAAGTGAAACCAAGAAACTACTCATTTCAAACAACATAATTTACCTATGTTTTTCCCTTTCGGGAAGCCCCGAAGGGATTACACACAACTTAGGAAATTACCTTCAAACTCTTGGCGAACAAAGCGCCTTCTTGCTATTCTACTAGCAGTGGTGGTGGCTAAACTACGAAAAGTGGTGCTCTGGTGGAGAGTCTCTCGATGCTCTGAGTGCTTCGCCTCTCCTCCTTGTGTTGTTCTCCTCCTCTCTTGAGCCCAGCGTCTCCTTTTATACCAGAGGGGTGGCTGCTAGGGACGCCTTCGGGAGCCTTCCTTCACTTATTTTCACACAGGTAGTAATGCACGCGTTGTCCTACTAGGTACATGCGGTGTCCTTCTAATAATATAGAAAAATGCGAGAAGGAGTGCCGACAAGCTTCAATCTTCAGGATCTTTGCTTTCTTCACGTGGCATTGGTCTCTCGGTGAATAAATTTGCTGGCTCTTCTTTTCACCTTCGCTTGCCAGCGATGCAAATCTTCACTTGGCAGCGCAGTGAAAGAAGAGCCAGCAAATTATTTCCCGAGAGACAATGCCACGTGAGAAAGCAAAGATTCCTGAAGATTGAGCTGTCGCACTCTCTCTCGCATTTTTCTATATTATTAGAAGCACCATGTACCCTAATAGGACAACGGTGCAATACTACGTGTGTAAAATAAGTGAGGAGGACTCCCGAAGGCCTTCCTACAGCCACCCCTCTCGGCTATAAAGGAGACGGCTGGGCTCAAGGAAAGGAGAAAGGAGAAACCACAAAAGGAGAGGCGAAGCACTCAGAGCATCGGACTCTCCACCAAGTCACCACTTCCTTCGTAGTTTAGCCACCCACCACGCTAGTAGAATAGACCAAGAAGGCGCTTTGTTCGCCAGATATTTGAAGGTAATTTCCTAAGTTGTGTGTAATCCCTTCGGGCTTCCCGAAAGGGAAAACCATATGTAAATATGTGTTGAAATGATGTATTTTCTTGGTTTCACTTGGTATTTTTATTTATGAATTTATGGGAGAAGTTCTTCTGCTAGGGATTCTATAGGAGAAACCTCTGCGTGTGTAGTTCTCTGTGTATGCCCAGAGTGGCGTTTGAATGAGAAACCTTGTGGCCGTAGAGAAGTGTTCCTTCGTGTGGAACTGCCTGGGAAGACGATAGGAATTTACCCCATAAATTTCAATTAAACTACTAAGTGAACGTAACTAGCTACATCTGATATAACATAATGAAAAATATGGTGAGTACTGAGTAACGATTTTTACACCTCTGCGCCACCGTCGGATGAATTGTTTGGCCTCACCAGCCCATAATAGATCCTGCATCAAAGATAAATCAAGTTAGACCGTGCAGATAATTGAATTGATTAAATTTGCAGTGACAATGTAAAATACTTTTTCCAAATAGTGTATTGAATATAGAGCATATTGTGATAGTGCCCTACCTAGTGAACATAAATACTATTCAAGATAAAAAAACCATAACCTGTCTACCACTTCCACTAATCACACATTATCTAATCAAAATAATAATCGATTTTATAATTAACAGCATTTTATTTCCCTATTTGTTGATATATCTATATATATATATATATATATATATATATATATATATAGTCGCGCATTGTCACCCTGGGTGAGCAATAGTTATTCTTCACCCCCTCTCTATTTTGACATCAATGCATCGTATTTTTAGATTTCGTAATTTTTGTCTATTTTATAGGTAAAAAGAGAAACGTAAAGAAAATATATACCACCGTAAAAAAAATATTTTATGTACGTATAAACTTTCCGACGTAGAAACATAGTGTAAAATATACATAAAATGCGATATTTCTGGTCTTATAATCTTTTTTTTTTTTTTTGTTTTCTTATACTAATTTTACATAGTGAATCAATATGAATGTAACATTTATTTCAAACGTTTTGTTTTATGAAGCGATCGTAAGATACCTCGATGAAGAATAATTCTTATTACTATATCCTGGGTGATGATAGTATTACTATATTATATATATATAATATATTATGATATATATATATATATTAGATATATATTATATAATAATACTCCTAATGGAGCAGTTGGTAGTCTCGCTTTCATGTTTTTTTGTCCACCTCCTGGTTTTTTTTGGTACCTCCTCCCCCTTCGCTGTTTTTTGTTTTGTAGATTTTTTTTTCGTCCCCTCCCCCACTTCTCGGTTTATTTTCGCGTCACCACCTCTCACACAACGAAAGAAATCTGAACAGATCAGAACTTTCCATACTGGCGCAGTATATTTGATAATGTAGAATCAATCACGAACAATCTCTAAAGATCAAATCTAAATTAATTAACCTTGACCTTAAATCATCACTCACATTAACCTTACCTTACTACGGATGGTAACATCTCCAACAAAGACAAACATACAGGGAGCATAAATAAACTCCCTTTCCTATGACGTATTGATCTTCCCTTCCCTCCTCCGTTGTCGAGCGTTCTTGATTCTCGAGGCCGATGCTTGGGCTGCCGTCACTGGGTCGCGACAGTGCCGAGGACGAGGATGGCGAGGCCGGGTGCCCGCGGCACCGCGCGTTGGCCGCGGCCGTTGAAGGGGGCGAAAAGCGGCTTCCCTGGCCCTGGCCTGGCTGTGGCCCTGGGAGTTGGTGCGGTGGAAGCGGCACTTGAAGGACCCGCGTGGGTGGCCCGGCGCGCAGACGCACTTATAAGCGGCCCGTGGCCCGCGCCGGACGGCGCCGACGCCGCCCCGGGCCCCCCCTCCTCCCGTATTCTTGGAGCTTGTGCTGGACGATTTATATGAAACTTAATTCCCTCAGTTGTGGTGGTAAATATAATACCATAATCCATATTGTTATGCACTAGCGTGCGTGTGTGAAATAGATGGATTATGGTCCCGTACCCAATAACGATGGATAGTGTGTGTGTTAGAGAGAGAGGGAGAGGGGGAGAGAGAGTGTAGGAAGAGGGAGGAGAGAGTGTGTGTGTGAGAATTTGATGGTAAAAAAGGTCGCTAATAGTCACTTGATATGTATGAGAATTAATATGAACTCTTAAGTTAATGTGCCCCGTTGCAAACGCACTGGCGTTCTGTCTAGTGTATATATATATATATAGCACGCTAAAATAAGGCCTGAGCGCAGATTACTTTATCCTACGCGCTGGCCACAGCGTGCGCTTAATTAGGCAACCACCTCTCCACCGCATGGGGCCATGCCCACCTGAACGTAAAATTGGAACATTTAGTAGTACGGACATTACTGCAAGCAATTACCTGGGAACTAAACGTAAACATATGATATTTCCGGTAATAGTTTCATACGGTATAGTACCACAATTAGTGTAACAAAATCATGGCATGGGTCAGATGTTTCTACGGTTTAGTAGTAAACCTATGAGAAGGTAGTGGTATGCAACTTGACTACTTAGCTAGTAGCTAATAGCTTTTGTTCCGTTGGTAAAACCTAGTAGGTAGGTAGATGCTTACTATCTAGCTAGCGATACTAATAGTAATTGGTTTGTTTCGAGTGGTAACAAAATTACGATTCAATACTTACTTTTGGACAGGGTGACGGAACTAGATTACTACTAAAAAATTAATTCGAGATACAGAACTTTTAATTCAAGATTACATAGTGATTACTAGCATGCAGCTATGTTACTATATTTAGTAGGAATTTTACTAGATGAATTAGACGCGAAGGGCCTTGTGCATGCACCCGTAAACCTTTTAATGTTGTTACTATGCTTATCACGAATTTTACTAGTGAGACATATGCGAGGCAGCGCACATGTGCTGTCTGATGGTAACCATTTTAATCTTCATTACTTTTTTACCACTAACTTTACTGGCAAGTGGGAGGAGTGCCTGACGAGGCGAGCATAGTTGCATGTTGATGGTAACAACTTTAGTCCGTTACTATGTCTACGTGGAATTTTACATATCAAGTGGAGGGAAATCATGGGTCGGTTGAGCGGCGTGCGCAACCTGGTGGGAGCGTAGAATTAGCGTTTGCGTGCACGCTCACTTTAGCGCCCACGTGTGTGTGTATATATATATATATATATATATATATATATATATATATATATATATAGATATATATATATATACACCGGTGGCGCTAAATGATTGTGCGCGTAGAATGCTAATCCTGCGCTTTGCACCAAGTCGCCCACGCCGCTCAGCCGAACCATGATCCTCCTCCACTCGCTAGTAAATTCAAGGTAAAAATAGTAATGACATTAAATTGGTTACGATAGCATGTATATGTTTGCCCCGCCTCGCATGATTCCCTCCTTTTGCTAGTAAAATTCTCGTAAATATAGTAACAGATTAAACATTTTAACCATCGACTGCACGCCTCGCCTCACATGACTTCGTTAGTAAATTTTCTGAAAACTTGTAAAATGGTTACTAGGTGCATGCACCATCCCCCACCACTCCCTATTCATCCATTAATTTACTAGTAATATAGGTAATAGACAAAATGGTTACTGACTACATGCTAGTATTACTGCCACTTGATCTGAAATTAGTACTACCATGCATAACTTGGTCCTTATAAAAGTACATCCTCCATTACCAGATGCCCTTTGCATATTACCCTAGGCTCGTTGGGTCAGATTAAGTGTATAAATATTGTTTGACGGTAAACGAGGTTCTCGGAATGTAGTAATAACTTTTATGTGATTACACGATGACCTTTTTTTGCAAGTGCGTAGACCACATATGGCTTGATTACTATTGACGTCTGGATTGATTACTACTGAGGGTACCAATTAACGTTCGACTGATAATGGCGACGAAGGTGGTTATGTGTGCGCCACAGGAGAGAACCGCATTGGTTGGTAGCCAAAGCGTGTGACGGACCAGCGCGCAAGAATTTGCTTGCGCCAGGCTTACTTTTAGCGCTCCTATATATATATATAAGCTTTTTATTTTTTATTATATGTTCACTTTGTAGATCAGAGAGAAACCCGATGGCTTTCGGATGATGCTTTGAAAATGTCGATTACAAAGTCACAGACGTAACTAACCGAGCGGACTGAAAACTAATCGAGTTTTTTAGAATTAGAAGAGATGCATAAAATAATTGTTTCTTTTTATATACTGTATATTGGCATGTGATAATACAAAAGATGTATTTCTATATATGTTTATTTTGCATAGATTATGAGAGAGATGGAGGTGGATTATATTTGACACTCTAAAAGATCCGTGGACAAGGGTCCCCACGACGATATCGTTGAAGGGGATGCAACCAGAAAAGAGTTCAAGCCCGTGGCAACGCACGGCATTCAACAAGTATATGGTAGGATTCAATAAGTCCGTAGTTTCCAACGTAATATGTTGACGATCAACCGTTAGATGACATGGGCTATTTCTCCTCCGCCCGGTGTCGAGTCCGTGGTTCCATCTGCGCCTATGGCGTGGCCGTATAGGTTGGCCTAGTATTTAGCTGTGCGGATAACGTTTTGTTTGCGGGGTGGCTTCTTCTATCTTTTCTTTTACTGTTGCACTCGGGTTTTCTCAGGTTTTTCCTTCCTCGTTTTTTTTTCCTTTTTCATTGGTTGTTTATTGTTCTTTACTTCTGTGTTTTTTTTCTTTTTCATTATTTCTCACACAAGTCACATTTTCATAACATTGTACATTTTTGGTATAATTAGATATTTCTATGCATGCTTACAATTTTTTAATACTGAGTATATTTTTAAACATTCTTTTGATTCTATTTTTTCATACACATTGTATAATTCTGATATCCTCAATCCATTTATACTGTTTAACATTTTTTAGTTATACATTTTTTTCAAGTACACATTCTGAAATCTTTCTAATGCCTTTATACATTTTTTTGAAAGAATACAATAATAGTTTTTTTAAAACTATTGAACATTTCTGTGATTGTTTTGTATAAATATGTTTTAAAGTTCACGAACCATTTTTGAAACTAAATGCATTTTCACAATTAATGTACATTTTGGAACTGCAACGCAACATTTTTTACATTGCATAAACATTTTTTTGAAATGCCCACCTACCTTTCTTTGAACAATTAAGTATGTTGAAATACATACAACATTTTGTAATGCTACTTGACATTTCCTCAAACAGTTGCAGAACATCTGTTTACATTGCATGACCAATTTTTAAATGTGTGCGTGAAAGTTTTTCAAAAAAGTTAGACTATATCTACTTACTAACCACTCCTAGTTCCAAATATAGTGCGTCCGCGTTTCCGTCTTCAACTTGACCGTAATTTAACCAAACGAGACCGACTGCGGCGGGAAGCAAAAGTTATCCAAGAATTCGTATTCAAACGAAGTGTTTTTCCA